>NSDO01000086.1:167183-192747 GCA_002286825.1 Lagenidium giganteum | reverse complement strand
TGGTGCGTCTTGTTGAAGAGGAACGTCTGGTATTTGCGCCATGTTGGCACCGACACGACCGCGCAGATGTCGTCCTGAGGGATCACGACACCGCACACCTTATTTGGATTGTCACGGGCGGATGCATCCGTACCAGCACTGTCAGTGCTGGGCGTGGTGTCTTCATGGAAACACACTGGATAGAGCTGCGCGTCGCTGATCTTGCTGTCCAGGTACTGCTCCAGACACGCCCGACAGAACCGATGGCCGCACGCTGTCAGCTTGAACGCGTCCCCCAGCGCGACGTTCTCAAAGCAGATCTGGCAATAGAACGTCTCCTCTGATGAGCCAAGCAGGCTCGTCATGGAGCGCCTGAGGCTGCGAGTGCTGGAATGGAGCGATCGCGTCAAGTTGCGGAACGAGCCACTGCCACTGAGCGCTCGCGCCGACGCGGACGAGTGCGAGCGCAGCAGCGAGTGACGATGGCTCGAGCTGCTTCTGGTATTGCCGAGCGGCGGCCGACCGCTGTCTCCGCCATGGACGTCGCTCTCACTCTTCCGCAACGCCATTTTGGTCTCCGTTGGCGACGTTGGCTCCGATGAAGTGATGGGAAGCATCCAACGCGTTCATGCTCGCGACTGTGACGGTCACAATGTCAGGTCACAATTGTCATGGGCCCTTGGATTGTGTCAACACCACTTTTGCGGATGTGTCACTATTGGTTAGCACAAGCACCTCTTGACCTGTGGATGGGTTGCAATTGCGACGGCCACAAACGAGGATGTTTGGTCATGGCGCCCATGTGGCGATGATGGATGGATCTGCCAGTCCCCAGACGTCGAGCACTGCCTCCATCCGCTTCGAGTGGGTGCCGTAGAGCGCTTCAAAGCATGGATGGGAGAGCTTGGCCATGCCAAGGCGTAACACGCACTCGGCGATTTCCATCCACAGCCACGGGGCTCTCGCAGTGTCGTCAGTGCACTGCGTCAACGCCCATGTAAACCGCTTAATGGCAGCCATTAATATCAGTCCATCGCCGTAGCATTTGACAGCAACGACTTACCAGCTGCTGACGGTTTCGCCGGGTCAAGTGCACGAACTCGCGCCTGACATCTTCGGCGGTCATGAACGCAGGTGAGATGTCGAAGCGCTCGAGAACAGCAGTCAGGAGCTGCTCGATCGTGTCGTCGGATGGATCGTTGTTGACGGAAAACAACGCCGAGTTGGTCGTTTGGGATAGCAGATCGCGATCGCTGCCAGGGTTCCGTGTACGCGGCAGTTCTAGCCATGGGAGGCGATTGCACACGCTTTCCAGGCACGCACGCCCGACGTCGTGAAGATCTGCACGGCGGTTCAGCAAGCACAGCGCATCTGAGACTTCCAACGGGTGGAACGAGGTTTCGGGCGAGAACTGAACTGAGTTGTTGCTGCGCCACAAGTTATGATCCGTGTTACCGTACAATGCGATTGTTCAATGATAGCGGAAAGACAGCTCAAACCTGCGAGCAGCGAACGGATAGAGATGGTTCACGATAAGCTCGATCATTAGTCGTTGCCCTTGTTGCTTGTCATTTGGATCCATTGTCGCTGGCGCATCGTGCGCCCGCAGTGACAGCAAGTGAAGCAATCGATAAAACTACATGGCGTCAAACACGTGAGCAACGATACCAGCATTTGGAACGTGCTGTGGCAATGCGACTTCACCTTGTGGAAGGGCAACCGATCACCCGACGTGACGTCGGAGCTGTGGCCAGGCTGGACTGTTGTCCACAAGTGCCGTAGCTGTTTCCGCGTTAGCGAAGTGAACGTCAATAGGCTGTTCTCGTGCGTTTCAGCCACGTCGCCAACGTCTGCCAGGTGGCAGTCACGGCATAATCGAACGAGACCTTCGAAGCGGATTCCGGATGAGCCGCCACCGACCTGTCCGTCTGAATACAAAGTGAACACCTGCCAGAGGTATGTGTTGATCTCCAAGGCAGCCGAGAAGCCGATGGGAATGTTGTCGAGAGGCTCCGCTGGGGAGCACATGGAGAGCATGGCTCCAACCATGCTGCCGGCGGAAGAGCTATGCTCAAGTGCAAGCTGTGCCCACTGCGGGAGGCTTGGGAAAGCGTGCCAGGCTAGGTTCAATTGTTGCCTCAAATGATCGCGCACCAGCTGTACGACAGACACACGCACACATGAATCAGCCACGAGAAACAGCAGTTCCTTTTCCATCCGCTTCACGTACCAGGTATTCCGACACAGTCTGTGGTCGGTCTGTCAGGTCAAAGCCGATTACGACAATGTTCACCGTGAATGGCGTTGGCTCGTCGTGACCGTATACGGGGCTGTCAAATGTGACTTCCGTGTCATCAGCAGTATCGACGATGTCGAGATCCAGAACCACAGGCTCCACTGGTGATGATATCGTTGGCGACACGGGAGCTGCGTGTGCGTTGTCGGCTTGCGTATCGTATGCAGATGAACGAAGAGAATCGCTCGTCTCAACACTACAGGCCACTTCCGAGGGCGACGGCGCCACCATCACTGCTTTTGTGTCGTCGCGCGATGGTGGTGGGGGAAGCTTGCCGTTTGCAAACATCACCGACAGAACGCTGGTGGTCCCAGTGGGCTTCGGTGATGACCCTGAAGCACTGCTGTTCACCGACATAAGTGGCGCAGTATTCGCTTCTGGCAGTCCTTCATCACGAGCCATCGACGTTGCTTTGTCTGGTGACAATAATGGTGGTGGTGGTGGTGGTGGTGGTGGTGGTGGGAGGCTCAACGCGCTCATGACAGCAGTGCTAAAGCGCGGCGGTGACGTCTTCGGACTTCGCGTTGCTCCACGTGGCCCAAGCACCTCGGACGCTGCTTTGTGAAACATGGTCACCGTGGTCGTGGTGCTCGATCCGGCAGTCTGGGAAGAAGAAGTGTTGATCGCCGCAGCCTTGAGCGACATCGGACGACGATCGAGGTAGAACTTGGACACGAGCACTCGCGCACAGAAGTCGCCGGCGTTGACCACCTCCGCTTCTGGTGGATGAAACAGCATGCGCGCAGTGACTTGATGTGCTTCTTGCATCCCGCTGCGTGACGTTTCCTGCTTGGTCAGCATGTCCAAGTGACGGAACAAGAGCTGAATGATCTGCTTCTGCAGAGGAGGAAGCTCTTTCATAATCATGGCCTCGAAGCGCCAAATATTGAGCTCGGTGGGCAAATCGCTTGCGTCCTTCACGCCAGCGCCGTGCTCAGTGGCAACAAGTGGGCTGTCCGTGTGGTGCACCAGCAAGTCGTAGGGAACCAGTGGCTGGAAGACAGTCGATAGCAGTTTCTTGAGCGCCATTGCGACCGAATACGGCGAGAAAATGCGCAGGTTCAACTGCTTGCTGTTGGCGCACACTTTGTCGAGGATGATCTCTTCCTCGACGCTGTCGCCGCACTCTAGGTACAGGCGGTAGAGTGGGCGGCTGGACGTCATTTTCTCGCGCGTCTGATCCAGAAGGAATTCGAGCATCTCGACGATCAGTGCAGCTCCGTTCGCCGCCTCGGACCATGACAACCGGCCTTGCTCGCCGTCATGTGTTAGAACGGACCGGCGGGTCGACCGGGAAGATTGCAATAGCTGTTGTTTGCGTGTGCCATCGGTGCTCACACGTGCCTTGGCCTTTGCTGCATTCGTCCGACGAGCTCGCATCCGACACTTGACAATCCAGCACACAACTCGGACGACGACATGCAGCATTCTGCTAGCACTGAGCGCTGCCTGGACGTGCTGCATCCACGCTGACGACGCTACTGGCGAAGTGGAGCCCAAGTCCGAGTCTGCCGAGAGGATGAGGTGCATGTGGGTAAACAGCTCCTGAGCAACATGTGCCGCAGCGGATGCGATGCTGTCGTCGCTGGCGTTCTTGTCGACGGCGACGATGCACGACCGTAATGCGCGGCTGAGTGTCTGGATGTCAGTGCCTGCGTCCATTGCGAGGCGAACACAGGCACACAGCAACAACAGCAGTTCCTGCTGTGGTTCCGATCGTGTCTGCACCACGCGCTTCAGTGCAGCGATGCTGGGTCCCAGCTCCTTTGTGGTTGCGCTGCTGGCAGCGACGAGACTCGAGATCTCCAGCAGTTGATCGCGCGACCAGTACCCGAGCATCGGCTCAAGGCGCTGCTGCAAATGGTCCATGGCGACCGACGCGAGCACGTGCACGGAGAACGACTCAAGCGGCAGTGTTGCCAGTGCTTGGACGCCCGTGCGCAGGTTGAGAAGCTGGTGCAGCCCCTTGACCTCTTCCTGATCACCGGGCGTGGCCACGAACAAGCCGTCCTTGGCGTGCGAGGACTTGAGGATAGCCATGAACAAGCTTCGAAGCAATTCAACGTCGCGGTCGTTGCTTGGTGCTTGGTGTCGCAGCAACGGTGAAGCTGGCGGCAACTGCGCGTCTGCAAGCGGCAGCGCTGTGTGGCGCCGTGTTGCAGTCGCCAAGTGCACAGCGGACGACACGGCCGCGAACGACACCAGTTTCTTGGTTGCCGCCCTTGCGGTCGCACCGGGTGAAGCTGGAGGCGACAGCGACCGCGATGGGCGTCGACTGGGGGGTGATGCCTGCGATCGCGCACGTGGTCGTCGTACGGGCGAGGCCGAGCGTATGGTAGCTATCCGTGCCGCATCGTACGCGATGGGCTCGTCCAAGATGCGGTCAACCTCTTCGTCAAACACGAGTTCGCTGACGCTTTCTTCGTCGATCTGGCTTAGCTCGTCCATATTCTCTTCGTCGCTCTCCTGGTCCACGACTTCGTTGTCCACTGCGGTCGACGACATGGCCGCCGTCGGTGTCTCCAGCGTCTTGTGCAGGATCAACGGTGCGTGTTCGATGAGGAAGATGCCGATGGCGCGTCGAGTGCTCATGGTCTCGATCAGCTGTTCCTCCGACGGCCGCGCGAGGATCGACCCGACGGCTTCCCCCAGCACCTGTGCGTTCGATCTCGCGCTGGCCTTGAGCGACAGCTTGTACAACAACAGCAGCAGCGACTCCAGCAGCACGCGTCGCTCGGGCACGATGCGCAGCATGAGGCCCCGTAAGCGTGGCTCCCATTGCTCTCGGGAGCCCTGGGTCTCGATCGTCTCAGCCACGTCGTGGAAGAGCTCGTACGGGAACAGCGGCGCGTAGTAGGCCGTGAGCAGGTGGTTGATGACAAAGCTGATGGAGCGCGACGAGTAGTTGCTCAGCTTGGCCGGCAGGTCGCCGATCTTGATGCTGCGCAGCAGCTTCTTCTTCTCGGGCGCCTTGCCATCGAGCAGGAACAGCTCGTTCTTGTGCAGCTTGTGCTTGAGCAGGTACTCGACCAAGTACTTGAGGATCATGCACACTTCGAGTGGCACGGGCGGCAGGAAGCGCTGGTGCAGGAACGGCTGGTTGGTATTGCTGCCAGACGCCGTGGAAGTCATGGCACTGTTGTTGGGGCCTGTCGTGACCGTCGAGTGCGTTGGGCGCTGCAGCCGCCAGTTGAGCAGCCTGCCCTTGGAGCCAATGCTGCTCTCGCGCGTGACGTGCTGCTGCATGAGCGCTTGCTCTGCTGGCCCGCGACTGCAGGGCGGTGAAGAGACGCACGGCTGTTGGCGTGGATTCCACGCACGTACGCAAATGGAAAAATGGAGAAGCGAGAGTGGATGGCAAAGCGGCTTTGTTAGAGATAGTAAACGTGGCGACATGACATGACGCACGGTGTCCATGGAGCCAGCCCCCCCACGAACGGAAGCGACAACAACGCAACAAGTCAAAAGCATTGACGCCAGCAACGCAAACGCAAGCGCGCACCGCACCCCCAAGGTCACGCACGACAGAGGCACACTCCATGCGCTTGCGCTTGGGCTCTGGCTGGGGTTGGGCTGAACTAATGGCTCGATTGGACGGGAACTGACTGAGCTGGGCTGGAGAAATGGGAGGGACCTGGCGACGAGCTAATGCCAGCCAGCGCGGCTCGGTCGGAGGCGCGTCAGACCACGCGGCTCTGCTGCTTGTCCAAGAAGGCGTTCACGAGCTGGAACATGGTGTCCAGTTGTCGCTGCTGCAGCTCCAGTTGCTTCTGTTGTACCGCCAGCTGCTGCTTGTGCGCCGCGAACTCGAGCTCCATGCGTCGCTCCATCATGTCGAGCTTGCGCTCCTTGAGCTGCAGCGCCCGCGCCGCGAAGTTGCCATTCAGCAAGTGCGGTGGCACGCCACATGCGTACGCATCCGACTGCGATGTCGAGCCAGCCGTGGCATCCACATCCACGCAGTCGGCCGCGTCGGTAGTGTCCATGAGTTCTCGGTCCTCACCGTCATCTGCACTGGTAGCGCTGGCGGCGGTTGCTGTCGTCGTTGTCGGAGCTGACGCTGATGCTGCCGCGGCTGCCACCGTTGCCGACGCTTCTTCGTGGTTGCTCAGCAGCTCGCCGAACGATCGGCGCTGGTACAGCTCACCGTGCTCGTCCACGAGCTCTTCGGCGTGGCTCTGCTGCTGTGCTTGCTGTTGCTGCTGTTGTTGTTGTTGTTGCTGCTGATAATGTGCCGCCATCGTCTCCATCTTGGCTGCGTGCTGGTACTGTCCGAGCGACTCAGCGGTCGCCGACAGGTTGTCGAGCTGCGTGGTGGCGCGCATGGCGTTATGGTTCATGCTCGTGGCAAACTCGGCTGCGTCCAACACGTTGTTGGAGACGGCACGCACAGGTGTGCTGCTCGCCGATCGCGATGCCGTCGGCGCAGGCCCATGCAACGCGTCGAGGCCGTTGTTGTCCGTGGACGCCCGGCCACTGTGGCGCTTGATGCGCACGAAGCCGTGCCGCCGCTTGAACGAGTCGAGCCACCCGTTCGAGAACTTGAGGTCCTGGATGTCGCTGTCTTCCGTGGACTCGGCGTCGCTCGCATTGCCGTTTGCGCTGCCGTTGCCGCTGATGCTGCTGTCCATGGCTTTCCGCCGCTCTTCCTTCATGTCGCTCAGCAGCAGCGTCGCCTTCTCGCGGATGAGTTCGTCCGTGACCTGCACGCCGTTCTGCTGCTCGACCATGACCCAGTGCGCCAAGGTCGCGTCCAACTCCTGGTTCTTCACCTTGCGCGTGGTCTTGCACGACTCGTCGATCGGCAGCTCTTCGGCCAAGATGAGCTCGTCTTGCCGAAAGATCTGCGACAGCGTCGACTTGGCCGGCGCCTTCTTCAGGTTGAACGTGACCTTGGCCCACTCGCTGAGCTCCTGGTACGTCATCTTCGGGTCCTGCCGCTTCTTTTCCACCAGGCGGCGCTTGTGCAGCTTGGTCATGTTGCCCATGTGAATCGGCACGCCTTCGCTGGCGCCGCCATCTTCGTCCGACAGCGCGCGTTTGCGCGACGCGCCGCCGGCGGTCACCACGCCCGTGGCTGGGGCGGCCGCCATGGCCCCCAGTGGCTGTGCGGCCACCGCCGTGGGCGTCGTGGAGGCCGCCAATGGAGGCTGCGCCGCGGCGACGCCACCAGCCGGGTCACTCATATCACGTCGGTGAGTTGGGTTAAGTGTGTGTTTCCTGCAGGGGCTTGGACCTGCGTTGCCGTTCGTTCGTTCGCTTCCGCCGTGAGCGCCACCAACACCTCCAGAAATGGAAACTGGTCCCCCTGGAAACAGGAATCGGATTCGGCAGGGGACAGCCTCGAGAAATCCAGAAATTACGAGCATGGCCGTGAGAATGTGTTAGATTATTGATTTGCAACTTCAAGATGAAGCTGTTTTGGTGATTTGGTGGAGATCTTGAGAAGCGACAATCACTCTTGGGGCGAAACGACCATCACCATCGCGGGATGACGTCGATGAGGATCTGGAACTTCAATTCATGAGTGAATTGTGATGTCGGTTGTGCCGCCAAGCGTGGAGCAGATCGATTTTGGATTCGACCCTCAGAAGCACACAGTCGAGAAGGAATTATGGGACGCTCTCGTTCATCCGGCCGCTCCGCCCCAGCCAGCCCACGCCGCGCTCCAGCTGCGCCAGCCCGCCCTGCGCCACGTCCTGCGGCTCCAGCGCGTCCTGCCCCAGCGCCGGCTCCAGCGCAGGCTGCTCCAGCCCCTGCTCCAATGCAACAGCAGCAGAGCGGTGGAATGATGAGCGGCCTCATGGGCACCATGGCCCAGGGTTTCGCGTTCGGCGCTGGTAGCAGCGTGGCTCATCATGCCGTTGGTGCCGCCGTGAACTCGTTCAGCGGTGGCAAGGAGCAGCCTGCGGAAGCTGCGCCTGCGCAGCAGTACGAGCCTGTCCAGCAGCAGCAGATGCAGCAGCCAGTGTGCTACAACGACCAGAAGGCCTTCATTGACTGCCTGAACACCCACAACAGCGACATCAGCGCGTGCCAGTACTATTTAGATGCACTCAATGTCTGCAAGCAGCAGAGCGCGTACCAGTAAAATACTTTGCGTGATCGGATTGCGGCATCAATACAACCAAGGATGCAAATCCCCCAATGCATGCACTGCTATCGCGTCCTGCGAATGATTGGCGGAATCGTCAAGTGAGCGCAGCACATCAATTGCAATGCTGGCTGCCAATGTCCAGCAATTGATCCGTTGGCATTGCTTTTGCGCTCTCAACCGACAGCCGTTTCTCGATGCTCCCCGTTCCCTTCCCGTTGGTTGTCCCCGGAAGATTCCGTGTGGAGAACACTGGAATTCCAGCTGCCCTGCCATCGACGACCACGTCAACACATCTCGTTCACAGCAGCAACATGCAGTGTCGTACCCGGCGCGCACCCGCAACCTCCCATCAATCACACCACCACCGTCGAGGTCGGCGCTGTCTCTCATGCAGCGCATCATATGCACTGCGCGATCTGGTGCCCCCGCCACCGCGCTTCCTCCCACATTTGAAGTTGCATTTGTTCCTTCACAAAAGTGATACTGTTCCACCCAAAAGTGTTCACCCACGCACAGGCCCCACCGCTGCGATCCCGTCCAATAACCTTCGACAATTGTACAATTATGGCCAATTATGGCGCCCTTCTGTGTCCCGTGGCCGAACCAGACCCTGTTGAACAGCATAACCCCGATGCGAGACGAACAGGGTTATTGCCTGTCACGGTACGGTGGCTTCCCCACCACGCACCGCTGCCTGTTCTCGCCCAATAAAACCTTGGGGGCGATTAGGGGATCGCCCAGCCAGCCCTGCCCTGCCACAGCTGCGCTGGGGCCACGGGCTGGTTGGTATTTTCACCTCCCGTTTCTATGTCCCATAGTGAGCCGCAGTGTCTGGAGGGGGCTGGACGCGTGCGCTCCACTCGTTTGCGCTGAGCGGTGAGGGAGCCCCCACGACCACACGCACGCCGCCGGCGCAGGTCGCTGCATTCCCAATTTTGTTTGGATACAAGAAGCGGAAGCGGACGCCAGCGTTCCCAGGACACCCCTCGTATCCTAAGCCAAGTCAGCAACCATGGTATGTCGCGTGTGCTGCTGTCTGGCCAACGCCACGTGCCCCGCTGCTGCTGCTGCTGCTGCTGCTGCTGCTGCCACCGCTGGACTGGATGAGGATCCATTTCCTGGAAAATTATGGAATCATGATTCGAGTGCAGCGAGGCGCTGCCGCTGCAGCGCGCAGGGAGGCGGGCAAGGCCTGGGTCTGGGAATGAAAGCGAACAGAGACTGATGATGTGCACGGTGGTGCGGCGTTTGAATAGGTGAACTTCACGGTTGACCAGATGCGTGAGATCATGGACTACACGAAGAACATTCGTAACATGTCCGTGATTGCTCACGTCGATCACGGCAAGTCCACCTTGACGGATTCGCTCGTGTCGAAGGCCGGTATTATCTCGGCCAAGCACGCCGGTGAAGCCCGTTTCACGGATACGCGTCAGGATGAACAGGATCGTTGCATTACCATCAAGTCCACCGGTATCTCGATGTTCTTCGAGTACAACATGGACGCTGGTGAGCAGGCCACGGCTCAGAAGGTTGCCAACCTCTCGGAGGAGGAAGCCGCTGAAGCCGCCAACGCCCCAGTCGAGATTAACGACAACTCGTACTTGATCAACTTGATCGACTCGCCTGGTCACGTTGACTTCTCGTCGGAAGTGACTGCCGCTCTGCGTGTGACGGATGGTGCCCTCGTCGTCGTCGACTGCATCGAAGGTGTGTGCGTCCAGACCGAGACTGTGTTGCGTCAGGCTATCTCGGAACGTGTCAAGCCTGTGCTCATGGTGAACAAGGTTGATCGTGCCTTGCTCGAATTGCACCTCGAGCCAGAAGACTGCTACCAGTCGTTCGCCCGTGCCATCGAAACCGTGAACGTCGTCATTGCCACGTACAACGACGATAAGCTCGGTGATGTCCAGGTGTACCCAGACAAGGGCACTGTTGCCTTCGGCTCGGGTCTCCACCAGTGGGGTTTCACGCTCAAGAAGTTCGCTCGTCTCTACTCGGCCAAGTTCGGCATTGAGGAGGCTAAGATGATGCAGAAGTTGTGGGGCGACTGGTACTTCGATGCCGACAACAAGAAGTGGACCTCGAAGAACAACGCCGAGGGCACCTTGAAGCGAGCTTTCTGCCAGTTCATCATGGACCCAATCATCAAGATGTTCGATGCCATCATGAACGACAAGAAGCAGAAGTTCGAGAAGATGATGAAGGCCGTCGGTGTCGAGCTCAAGAACGACGAGAAGGACCTGACCGGCAAGCCTCTGCTCAAGCGTGTCATGCAGCGTTGGTTGCCAGCCGCTGATGCCGTCTTGGAAATGATTGTCGTCCACTTGCCATCGCCAGTGACGGCCCAGAAGTACCGTGTGGACACCCTCTACGACGGTCCTCTCGATGATGAGTGCGCCAACGCCATCCGCAAGTGCGACGTCAACGGCCCATTGGTCATGTACGTGTCGAAGATGGTGCCAACCTCGGACAAGGGCCGTTTCTACGCTTTCGGCCGTGTGTTCGCCGGTAAGATTGCCACCGGCCAGAAGGTCCGTCTCCTTGGTCCAAACTACGTGCCAGGCAAGAAGACCGACTTGTGGGTGAAGAACATCCAGCGTACCATTATCATGATGGGCCGCTACGTCGAACAGACCCCTGACATTCCAGCCGGTAACACGTGCGGTCTCGTCGGTGTTGATCAGTACCTGTTGAAGTCAGGTACCATTACCACCTCGGAAACTGGCCACACTATTCGTACCATGAAGTTCTCGGTGTCGCCTGTCGTGCGTGTCGCCGTCGAGCCAAAGACCGCCGCCGATCTGCCAAAGCTTGTTGAAGGCATGAAGCGTCTTGCCAAGTCGGATCCTATGGTGCTCTGCTACACCGCCGAGTCGGGTGAGCACATCATTGCCGGTGCCGGTGAATTGCACTTGGAAATTTGCTTGAAGGATCTTCAGGAAGAATTCATGGGCACTGAAGTCAAGATCTCGGACCCAGTTGTGTCGTACCGCGAGACGATCCAGGGTGACTCGTCGATCACGTGTTTGTCGAAGTCGCCAAACAAGCACAACCGTCTGTTCTGCGTTGGCACGCCATTGGGCGATGAACTCGCCGATGAGATCGAAGATGGCAAGCAGGAGGTTGACCCACGTTACGACCAGAAGCTGCGTGCTCGTTACATGGCCGACAACCACGGCTGGGATGTGACCGAAGCCCGTAAGATCTGGTGCTACGGCCCAGATGGCACTGGTGCCAACTTGTTCGTCGACATGACCAAGGGTGTGTCGTACTTGAACGAAATCAAGGAATCGGTTGTTGCCGGCTTCCAGTGGGCCACCAAGGATGGTGTCCTCGCCGAAGAGCCAGTCCGCGGCATGCGCGTCAACTTGCTCGATGTCGTGCTCCACGCCGATGCTATCCACCGTGGTATGGGTCAGATCATGCCAACGACCCGTCGTGTCGTGTACGCTTGCCAGCTTACGGCCTCGCCAGCCTTGATGGAGCCAATTTTCTTGGTCGACATCCAGTGCCCACAGGACGCCATGGGTGGTTGCTACGGTGTGCTCACCCGTCGTCGTGGCCATGTGTTCCACGAGGAACAGCGCCCAGGCACCCCAATGATGCAGCTCAAGGCTTACTTGCCAGTCAACGAGTCGTTCGGCTTCACCGCCGACTTGCGTCAGCACACCGGTGGCAAGGCCTTCCCACAGTGCGTGTTCGATCACTACCAGATCGTCGCCGGTGACCCAACGGAAGTCAACACCATGGCCGGCAAGCTCACCAACGCCGTGCGTGTCCGCAAGGGTCTTGCTCCAGAAGTGCCACCACTTGACCGTTTCTACGACAAGCTGTAAACTGCCTCATGGCAACTGTGGAGTTTGCAGCCCGCGTGGGGGCTGCTGCCGACTTGCTGCATGGCTTTGCGCTCCATTGGCGACGACGTTCAAGTGTCTTCCTCCCCGTCAAGGCGTGTTCCTGGCTTGAAGGGTGGTGAAGGTGGTCTGGGCCACCGCCTTTGATTGCGTCGTGCACTGCGTCGGCAGTGGCTGCCACTTGGTCATGTGTAGATTTCATCTTTAGCTATGTGGTGGCTGCCACTTGGTCATGTGTAGATTTCATCTTTAGCTATGTGGTGACAGGCATCTAACTTTATGCAACAGTTTTCCTTGATGCTATCGCTTGAAATCTTCATTTTCAAATTGTCAACTTTGCTGTTGAATTCTCTCCATCTCCTGAGAGATGTAGTGGTCGATTCATCGCTTATCATTGGTCAAAATCATAGCTATCGAGGCCTTGGATTGGCTGAAAAAGGGGGCGGTGACCCAAAACAACTTGATCAATTGTTCTTCCCAGTGTTGCCGTGAGAAGGTGGTGACCAGCAGCTCAAGCACAGATGCAAGCAGCCAAGGTCGCCGTGTTAGCAACTGTGGTCTACATCTACAACCACCCAGAGGTGCTGACGCAGTACGCACGTGCGGAAGGAGAGGTGTTCGATGCAGACGTCGAGAATGCGCGTGCCAAGGCGCTGCAGTTCCTGCTGACGTCAGTGAGTTACGTGCTGGCGCTCATGTTCTCGCCGCGCACGTTCTTGGTGATCGTGGTGATCCTGCTGCAAATAAGCTGCTGGGGCATGCTCATGATCAACACGCGCTTCTTGCCTGTGGAGGGAATCGACGTGAAGACGGAGAAAGTGGTGTTGGCGTGGGCGAGCTCAGCGCTCTACACGATCTTGCTGCTGCTGACACTGTTTGGCGGACGCCATGAAAGCCGCGAGGAGAAGTTTCGGTACGGACGCTGGCGTTGACCATGCTGCTGTGTGAATTATAGGATGTGCAGAAATGACTGACAGAGCGTGGCTGATGTGGTGGTCTGGGTTCTACTGTAGGAAGCGGTTGACGACCTTTTACAAGAAGCACAATCCGTCCAAGTTGGATGAGATTGAGCAGATCATGGAGAAGTATCACGACAATGAAGATCTGTTGTTCACGCGTCTGCACCGGAAGTACAATGCGCTCGCATGGGAGGCCAGAAGAGCGGATGACCAGCAAGAGGATAGTCCAGATGACAGCACAGGTGCGGATGCAGACGCTTCCAACTTTGAAGAAGATGGCGATGATGAAGGTGACGACAACGAAGAAGAGACTCAACCAGAGGCAGCACCGCAGTCATCAGTGGCAGTGGCTGAGCACAAGTTCCAGTCGAGCTCTTCACCACAAGCGCCACAGTCATATCGAAGTGTGGAAGAAGAAGTTGACGACGATGACGACGACGAATCGTTCGAGTTGATCGGCGTTGTGCCTGCCTCGACAAGTACGGGTGCGCCCCAGCACGCTGCATCAGCACCATCCACGTCGTCAACCTCCCCACCCTCGGGCACAACCAGCGCACGCTCGGACCGCGTCAAAGCAGCAATCGAAGAAGCCCGTCGCGAGCAGCAGCGCCGGATTGAAATGCGCATTGCGCAGCTCCACTCCAAGGGCAAGAGATGATGACGATGACGCATCGGCCACGCCCGCATGTCGCACCAAGCCTGTCTGTGATCCGCTGCTTCTGTGCGCGCTTCCTTATCGAAGGCTCCCCCCAGTCCATGCTGCCATCTGTCCTGTAATCCCCCAACCAAAGCGAAACCAACAGTGTCGAGCACATTTATTTTTAATATGATCCATGTCTTGCAATATGGGTATATTGATCCCCACACTCGGGATCAAATATAGCCTCCGTGCCTTATGACATGCGACTTGCAATGCTGCCACCCCCGTCGTCGTCGTCGTCGAGCGCGTGGTACCGCTAGCCATTGCGCCAGTTGAACTTCATCCTCATGGCGGGCGGGTCCCGCCGCGACCCGTGCGACCCGTGGCGTGGGCCGGGCCCGGATGTGGGGATTGCGGTCGCGCATCACTCCTTCCATCACTCGACACTGCCGCTGACGCCGCCGCCGCCGCTGCCCGCTCTGCTGCTCCGTTGAACGATGGCCGCCCGCCCGCTGATCCCGCTCGAAGACGTGGCCAAGATGCCTGCGCCGGGCATGAACGCGCCCCTGAACCTGAGCTTCAGCCCGGATGGCCAGCTCGTGGCCTTCCTGCACTCGAAGGAGAACGAGCTCACGCGCCAGCTCTACGCGCTGGACGTGGCCTCCAAGCACGTGGCGCTGCTGGCGTCGCCGCCCAACCAGGGCAACACCGAGGCCAACCTCACGCTCGAAGAGAAGCTGCGTCGCGAGCGCCAGCGCCAGATGGGCGTTGGCATCACGTCGTACGCGTGGTGCCCCACGCCGCACTCGAAGCGCGTGCTCTACCCGCTGCAGGGCGACCTGTACATGCAGGAGCACCCGGGCGCGCCGCTGCAGCTGCTCTTTGACAAGCAGTCGACGGGCGCCGCTGGCGGCGCCATTGACCCGCAGTTCTCGCCGGATGGCCGCTGGATCGCGTTTGTGCAAGACCGCGAGGTGTACGTCGTGGCAAGCGAGCTCGGGCCCGACGGCGCGCCACAGCAGGCCGTGCAGGTCACGAGCTGTGCGCGGGAGCACGTTGGTCGCTCGCACGGCTTGGCGTGCTTTTTGACGCAGGAAGAGCTCAGCCGCTACCGCGGGTTCTGGTGGTCGCCGGATGGCTCGCACCTCGCGTTCGAAGAGATCGACGAAGCGCACATCCCAGAGTTCCGCATCATGCACTCGGGCAGCGCCGACGTGGGCGCTGCTGCCCAGGAAGACCACCGCTATCCGTTTGCTGGTGCCGAGAACCCCAAGCGCCGCCTCGGCGTCGTCGCCGTGCGCAAGAGCAACCGCGAGCCGCTGGCCACGCCCGTGTGGATGAACTTTGACGGCCACAACGACTTCTACGTGAGCCGCGTCAACTGGCTGCCCGACCATGCGCTTGGCGTGCAGGTGCTCAACCGTCTGCAGACCGAAGTGACGTTCCTGCGCTTTGACCCCGTGACCGGCCAGTCGTCCGTGCTCATCCACGAAGCGAACCCGGTGTGGGTCAACACCAACTACCTCTACCGCAACATCGAGACGGAGAACAAGCTCGCGTTCCGCTTCATCTGGGGCTCGGAGCGCTCGGGCTTTATGCACTTGTACCTGTACGAGTACGTGCCCAGCACGGCCACGGCGCAATTGCTCGGCGCGCTCACGGGCGGCGACTGGTGCGTGGAATCGATCGAAGGCATTGACCTCAGCAAGGGCAAGGTCTACTTCTGCGGCACCAAGGAATCGGCCTTGGAGCGCCATTTGTACGTCACGTCGCTCTTCCCATCGCCCACGCTGCACGAACCAGTGCGTCTGACGCCGGCCGAGGGGCTCCACACGATCGTGATGGACAGCGCCTGCAAGCTCTTCGTCGACGTGTACAGCAACCTGGACACGCCACCGCGCGCAGCGTTGTGCCATGTGCCAGGTGACGAGTTGCTCGGCGACGCCACGGCACTCTTCCACGCCAGCGAGTCGACCGCGCACACGATGTACAGCGAGGTGGAGAGCCGCGCGACCAAGCTCATCAGCGAGAAGAAGCTGGTGGCGCCAAAGATCATCTCGTTCCCAACCCGTGATGGCACGCAAACGCTCTACGGCGCCATCTACTTGCCTGACGCCGAGATCCACGGCCCCGGCCCATACCCAACGCTTGTCAGCGTCTACGGTGGCCCACACGTCCAGCGCGTGGCGCGGATGTGGTCGATGACGGTCGACATGCGCGCTCAGCGCTTCCGCGACATGGGCTACGCCGTGCTCAAGGTGGATAACCGCGGCAGCTTCCGTCGTGGCTCGGCATTCGAGGGCGCCATCAAGCACCGCATGGGCACCATCGAAATCTTGGACCAGCAGGACGGTGTCAACAAGCTCATCCAGGAAGGTATCACGATTGCTGACCGCGTGGGCATGTACGGCTGGAGCTACGGTGGCTACATGTCGGCAATCTGCTTAATGAAGGCCCCCGAGACGTTCAAGCTTGCGATTGCCGGTGCGCCAGTCACCAGCTGGGATGGCTACGACACGTGCTACACGGAGCGCTACATGTCGACGCCACAGCTTAACCCTGACGGCTATCGCGAAGGCTCGGTTATGGAAGCCGTGCACAAGATGCAGGCGCACCAGAAGCTGCTGCTGATCCACGGCTTGATCGACGAGAACGTGCACTTCCGACACACTGCTCGCTTGATCAACTCGCTGATCCAGGCGCGCAAGCATTACGACTTGCTCTTGTTCCCAGGTGAACGTCACTCGCCACGCAGCCTGGAAGATCGCATCTACATGGAGCAACGCATTGCTGAGTACGTGGCGACGCACCTGTAAGTGGCCAACACGGACGACCGAAGCCGATCCCAAACGCTGAAGGACAGGGTTTCAGCAGGCTTTAGACGACGCTACGGGTGGTGCTGTGCGTGCACGCATTGCTTGTGTCCATTTACGTGACTTTTTTGCTTCGAACTAGGTAGGAGACAACTAACTTCAAATACATGGCGATGCCCAAAATTCTGGTTGTTGTTGAGTCCAACTAATAAAGGCGACACCCACGCCACATGACAAACTCCACAACCTCAGCAGCAAATGCGTTCATTTTTCACCGCAGTGTACATGTACATCGGTAACCACTTAACTTAAGATTTGTGAGTTGATTAGCCGTGCATGCACATCGTGTCGGATGGGAAGTCAGCGAGTACGCTTGTTGCCTCACTCAGTATCTTACCGCTTCTAGCTTCTAGTTAGTTCTCAAGCACTTGTCGAACCGCATGCGTTCGGCTATTGCTCCACATTTGCTCGTGACAGAGTGGTCGCGTGACGAGAGCTCCACGCGCGGCCGTGCCGAGAACCTCATGTTGATGGTGGTTCACAGAGAGATGATGACTCGACTGCGCTTACTTCGTTGCTCATGGTACAGCCTGGTTGTCGGACGTGGCGGACGGGATCACTTTCGACGTCTCGTCGACTGACTCGACCACTGCCATCCTTCCGACGCTCTGGGGAGATAGGCTTGGCCCGATGAGTGTGTGACGCCCCTGCTTTCTTCTTCGTAGAGTCTTTACTGGCAGCCACGTGCGACCGCGTACGAATGACTGGTGTACCAGCACGCAGCACTTCAATCATGCGCAGGAGATCAGATCGCGTTGTGGCCTCGGACACATTCAAAGAAGCTCGCACATCGGACAAAAACCGATGGTGCATCCGTAGGGACACCAGCAAATCCTATCAGACACCAACACGAGTGAATGAATGAGTGATCCCCGATCGATCAGACCGTCATGTTCAGGCATGGCGTGTACCTCGAGGCGCTTGGGCACCAGGCGCATGTCGGTCAGACGCAGGATTCGCATGCATTTCGCTACCACGTCGTATGGTTTGACTTCCGGTGGGTTCATCAAATCGCGACGGACGTGCAGCTCCATCACCAGGTCTTCCATTGCGCAGAGTATCTGCATCGTCGCGCACACGGCGTCAGGCACGCGCCTCCAGCACTGCGACAACCAGATACAACGAACTCACTTGCTCCATGGAAGCGGTGAATGACACTGGCGGTGGACGGGTGACGAGGTCGTGCACTGGGTCGATCGCGGCGCGGAGCTTGTCGACAAATCGCTGGAACTCGTCCACCAGAGCCGCGCTCTGTTGGATCACAGCGAAGGCCTTGGGGAAATCTCGGACGTGGCGCAGGCCGAGTTTACCACAACACACAGCCACCACCTCCGCACACAATGCCCCCACGCGCGCTTTGACGATACTTTCCACTTCGGCAGCACGATGCTCTGGGAATGCACGGTGGATGTCAGGAGCAACAGTCAGGTAATGAAACACGTGCTCGTCGGCTTGGAGCCACCCGTGTTTTCCAGCTAAGCGTTTGTGCTTGGTCGATCTAATGTTTGCAGGCATCACGATCTTTGTGCCAACACGTAAATGCCGTAGCAGCAAGTCGAGATTGATTTGGTCGGTCAGGCTTTCGGTTGGCAGTGGTTCCAGCACGGGCACCTCGTCCTCGTCCTTTGTTTCGTTGTCGTGAATTGTGTTGTTCGCATCCTTCGCGCTACCATGAGCGTTATCCGATACTGCCTTGGTTTGCTGATGGCACTTGGCTTTCCACCGCCGCACTTGACTCCGAAGTCCTTCGATTTCAAGATGACACTTTGCTAGTTCTCGGCGCGTGGGACGATGCTGTAGCTCACCGCAGAGCTTGGATTGCTCCGCTTCCAGGAGTTTAATCGTCTCGACTTGCTGCTGCATCGTGCGTTTGATCTCTTGCCATGCCTGAATGGGCACCATCACGGTCATGGTTCCTTGTTGATGGTGGTGGTGCTTGCAGTGCTGTCCACGAAGACCCAGCTGTGAGCACGCACAATGTCGCTCTGGATCGAACTCGTCAAGCAGGGACATCGAGCGTTGGGCTCGCCTGAGATCGTCCGTGACGTCGTACGTTTGGTTTGTCGCTGTGTCAGCGCCATCCCGCACGATCGGAGGTGTTGCTGCAACCTCATCGAGTGCGCTTCGTGCCCGCGCCAGCTCTTGCTGAAGATGCACGATACAGCTGGCTTGGCGCTTGATCTGAGCATCAACGCTCTGCAATACCGCAACGACATCGCACCGTGTGAGCAAGACAGGAAAGGATATTCAGAACCACGGTGGCAAGTGCACAGACCTTGAGGCGCTGTTGCAGCTGCGCTGTGGTTTCCATGAGCCGCATTGCCCCACAGCCGCAGCACCCGAGCTTGGGATGAGCAAGGCTTGTTTGCTCAGCATGCGGCTTGGGCTGCGGCCAAGCTCACGCTCTCACGAAATCCCTCGCTTCGAGCAGCCACGTTTTGCTGCCAACAGACGCCCCAGCGCGCAAGGGACTCGATCTCATTGCGATCTTCCGGTTCAGAACTTTGGCTTCTCAATCCTAGTGATTCAGCGATATCTTTTGCGTGATTGCTCCATCTTTCGTGGTGAAGAAAGCAGGAGCTGGGCCAAGATTTCAACCCAAAAGCAGGGTGGAATTTATCGAGCCTAGCGCGACCCACGGCGCTGCTCAAACGATCGCTTGAACTTGCGGCGCAAACGTTGGCTTGCTGGAGACCAACGGCCCCTGAACCGTCCCTCACAGCCACTCGGACTCGGACAATTGATGCAACTGCCTCAGCGTTTCTGACCCGGCGGAAATCGTCATGTGGAACGCGTACATGTATAGCGAGACCGTTTGCGTTTGTCCTCACGGGTTCGTCGATTTGTCTGATGATCAGACTCGGATCTATCACACCAACCGGCCATTACCATCAGACCTTCGCTCTCCGCCACCACCGTCCAGTTGAGTGCAGTGAATGATCATCCCGATGCGGTAGATTGGCTTGAGCGTCCAGCTTAATAAGTTTCCATGGATCCGCACTACGTTCGAATTTCTTCGCGCTGCGGATTCAATGCTGGATTCCAAAATATTTTGCCAACTTAGATGGCAGCGATCATCGTTCTTCACGGATGGGTGAGTAGGGCCTCCTCAGGAGGCACCCACGCCACCAACGGTCGTACTGGTAGCAACACAGCATGGCCGTGCTCGCCAGGTCGCCAGGTCGCTCGCTTTTGTTGGTGAGAAATGGGGGCTTCATTGCTCGCTCGGCTTCACGTAGTGCACAGGCAACTCAGTCCATATGCACAGTGGTGAGCATCCCAACGCGCAAATGTCCCTAGCAGTGCGTCAGCAAGTGGAGAGCGTCCTTGCTGTGCTGACGCAAGATGGTTGTGCGATCATGCGAGATCAGCAGTGGGTGAACCTCGACGCGCTAGCAGCGTCGTCGCAAGAAGGATTGCAACGAGTCCTCAAGCGCTTGGTCACGCTCTACAACCGCGACCAGAGCTCAGATCCAGTTGTCTGGCGCCAGCGCCGACGTGTTCTCCTTGAGTTACGCCACCTCAGCGACCGTGCTTGCCACGCGTGGTCGCCTGAAAACGTTCGGTTGCTCGCTGAAATCGAAAGCGCAGCCAGTGCCCACGACGGCGTAGGCGGTGTCAACCATCAGGCCGCTGCTACTGATCTGCATCGACAGGCATCGTGGAAGTCATTTACGTCAAGCACTCTGGACGACAACAACGACGCTGACAGCGACTTGCTCAGCTCAACCGAGAGCGGTCGTCTCCGACAGCAATTGCTGCTTTCAGCGTGTTACCACCAGCCCAAGCCGAATGCGCAATTCTATTGTCAAATGTGCATGGAGCACGTGCCTGCAGAAGACGTGCACGCATTGATTGTGTGTGGTCATCGGTTCCACGTTCAATGCTTGCGAACGTTTTTAGAGATCGAAATTCGCGAAGCTCGCATCTATCCGTCGTGCTTCCAGCCAGACGTTGATGGAGGTGGTGACCAACCGCAACGTGGGCCATGCGGCCGCGCCATTCCGGAGCACGAGCTCGCCCAGTTAGTCTCAGCGGACACGTGGACCAAGTACGAGCAGTTCAAGTTCTGTCGGGACAATCCGAACGCTCGCGAGTGCCCATTTTGCGATCACCTCCAAGTTTGCGACATCGCGTCATCGAAGGAGCCGGAATGCACCTGTCAACAGTGCCACCGCGAGTTTTGCTTCGTGCACAGCAACGCTCACGTCGGACGCTCATGCGCTGACTACGACGCGCAGACAGCTGACGACCAGCGACTGTCCCGATCGACCATCAACCAGATCGCCAAGCCTTGCCCGGGCTGCAACAACCCCGTGGAGAAAAATGGTGAGTGCCTCGACATGCGTGAGCAGGTTGGCGATGCTAACCCATGAGCGTGTCAACAGGAGGATGTAACCACATGACGTGCGTGATTTGTCGGACGAGTTTCTGCTGGCTTTGCTGCGCCATTGTGGACGATTCACCGGCGCCGGAGCACTTCGCTTGGTGGAATATAGCTGGCTGCCCCAACTCATTGCTTGCCGATGACCACACCGCTGCTACCGATGACGACGCCACGCCGATCACCACCACCAATGCAGTCGCTGCCTGCCTGTTGCGATTGGGCGCGGTATTGTTGGTGCTGGTGCTGGGCCCCATTGGCGCGCCACTCGGCTTGCTCTGTACGGCATGTTGTTGGCCATCGCATCGCTTCCGCTCGCGTTTCCGCGGCAATTTCAGACTAGCGCTTAGTTGGTGCATTCGAATGTGCATGCGCTTGGTCTGGGTGCTGCCGTTGACGATCTTCGTCCTCATCGTGACCCTGCCAGTGGTTCCATTCATCGGACTCGCTGCGCTCTCTGGCGAGATCGAATCGTGCTTCATCGACATTCGCTTTGAGCTTGACTGGGCGATTGGTCGCCACGGCCTTCGCACGTGCCCACAGTGCACCGAGAACATCACCCGTCCAGGTGGGTTTACTACTTTCGCGCTCGCGCTTGACTGGCATCTGACCAACTATTGTGGTTTGTTTCCCAGGTGGCTCAGCTCGTGCATTCTGTCAGCTCTGTGATCACTGTGTTTGCTGCCTGTGCGACTCCGTTGTGCCGCCATCAGCATCCCATTTCCAATGGTGGCACCTGGATGGCTGCCATGAAGCTCATCCAACAAGCCACAGCGGCGTGCGTGGGCAACTCCTGTCAGTTGGTCGACTCCTCGTGCTGGGATCCGTGGCATATCCCGTGGCGCTGATTGCGACTCCGGTTTGTTGGTTGCTGCCGTCTTTCCGAGCGTTCTGCGATCACAGCGTGCTTGGCGGCTTCAATTGGTTCCTTCGTGCGACCATCGCCGTGCTAGGCGCCGCCGCTGAGTCCGTCTGTATGTTACTGTTCTACATCGCTATCTCACCATACCACGGCTGGCGCGCCATCAGTTCTCACATCCGATGAGGGTCCACACCAACGACATCAATACCGAGCAATGCAATCGCCAGAGACAGCACCACCACGTTGGCTTCGCGGCGCGTGACTATCAGCCTACTCGCCTCGGCAAGTGCGTAACATGGACGCGATCTTCCCCGATCATCATCGATCATTTCTCCGGCTTCCCACGGCAAGAAACGAAGAAGGCGCCCGAACGCCGTGCATCTAGCTGGGCGCCTAAGGTACAGGGTCAGAATGCACGCAGGGTTGAGCTCTACGTTGAAGTGGTGCAGGCACCAGAACTCAATTACTTGTTGAACTGAAGCATTGTGTTAGACATGGATGGTGATGTGTGTGTGTGTGTGTGTGCGTGCGTGTGAACCCGGCGCTTTTGCGCTTTTCACCCATCGACTGACACAAAATGCACGACGTTGACCGAGCCCACGACATCTAAGACTGAGCCCATGACATCACTTTCTTGGTGACACCTAGTGATCACTTGGTGACTGCGCGTGGTGCAGGTGCAGGCGGGCCATGATGCGGCACCACGTGGCACCACACGCACCACCGTTGTCCCTGGTGCTGACGCACCATCTGGTTCAAGCCACCTGCTCCACAGCGAAAAGCCATGGCTTGACAAGGGCAACTGCTGGGTAGAGCATGAAGGTGCTGTCGCCAACAAGCCAAACCAAGACCGAGATGTTGGGTGGCATGGTCATGGAAGGCCACTCCATGGTTCGACCGATGCCGTTCACCCACCAGCTTTCTTGCGAGCGCTGAGTGCACCACCAAAGCGAGCGGCTTGTTGCACCAGCGAAGGAAGGTGGCAGTGCCTTTGATGCCTGTGAGTTTAATCGCTCTACGTGATGAAGGACAAAAACTGGCATGTGCCCAGCTGCATTGCACTGCGACATGACTACGAAAGCCACGAACCCTGGGCGGCACTTCATCTCCGCAGGCTGAGCAGTTGTGACACACATTCCAATGGCAATGAAGTGTGCGCGTGAGAGTGCGACCGCACATTGCTGCTTGCTGACACCGATCAGTGCACAAAGTGGTCTACGATGAGCAAGCTGCCAGATCAACCTGGAACGCCTTCGCACACGGCGTACGCGACGGTGTGGGAAGCCCGCCCCCGCAAGTTCAAGAATGTCATCATCCAAGTGTGCTTCTTTATCCTGCTCATGGAGCTGGCCGAGCGCTTGAGCTACTATGGCATCAACCAAGGCTTGAAGAACTTCATGCAGCTGATTGGGTGGAGTTCGGCGTCGGCATCAGCGCTCAAGAGTTCGTGGACTTCGATTTGCTACCTGTCCCCGCTCTTGGGCGCGTACTTGGCCGATGAAAAGTGGGGCCGCTTCCGCACGATCCTGATTTTCGGCATCTGGTACTGCATCGGTGACTTCCTCGTGGCCATCGCGGCGCACCCGGATGTCCACACCAACAAGGCGTTGGTCAATCCGATCTTCACCATCGGTTTGTTCGCCGGCGTAGGCATCGGCACCGGCGCCATCAAGTCGAATGTCATCACGTTTGGCGCTGATCAGTTCGACCCGAACGACCCGAAGGAAGAGGCTCAGAAGGAAACATACTTCAGCTACTTTTACTTCTGCATCAACCTCGGGGCGACGGTCTCGTACGGCTATCTCTCCGTGTTGAGCGTCGAAGGCTCCGGACTAATCCCGCAGAAGTATGGCTACTTCGCGACCTACATGATCTGTGCCATTGTCATGATGCTCGCCATCTGCTTCTTGGTCATCGGCCGCAGTCGCTACATTTACATGGATCCCAACGACAATGCCATCTCCAACTTTGTGCGACTGTGTGCGGACACGTTCCGTCTCAATGCCAAGGCCAAGATTCTGATCGGTGGCACGGCCTCGTTGTTGGCTGGCTTCGTTGTCAACATCATTGCTGCGTTCACCTCGGACCAAGGTAGCACGGGCCGCTACTTCTCGTACTTGGCTGGCGTCCTCGTCTTCATCGGCGTTGTCGCGTGGGTGTACACGGGCATGGACAACTCGTTCATGGACGACAGCAAGGTCTCCAATGGCGGCACGTGGGACGACACCGAGGTGGAAGGGTACAAGCGCATGATCCTGTGCCTTCCGTTTGCCGCGTTCACCATCATTTGGCATTGTGCGTACGACCAGACCGACGCCAACTTCCAGTCGATCACTCACCAATGTGACCTGCGTTGGAACCGAAATGACGTCAAATCCAAGCAAGTGCCCGGTGCAGCTTTGGGCGTGTTCGACCCCATCGTCATTGTGATCGCCATCCCAATCCTCGACACGTTCATCTATCCTGCGTACACGCGTTTCGCCGGCAAACCTCCAAGCCAGTTTGGCAAGTCCGTCGCGGGTTTCATTGTTGCCTTTGCTGGCATCACATGGGCTGGCATTTTCGAGATCATTCGCCGCAACACTGGTCACCTCAAGGGCCCAGATGAGTACCCCAAGGGCAGTGGCAACTTCGACTTTGTGCTTGACAGAGGCAGCCATCAGCCCATGAACGACATCCCATGGGCCGCTGCCATCCCAAACTATGTCATGATCGCGCTGGCCGAGTGCTTGATCAACGTCACTGCGTTCGATGTGTTTTACTCGACGGTGCCGCTCAAGATCAAAAGTTTGGCTCAAGCAGTCAACTTGATGATGAGCGCCATGGGCAGCATCTTGACGTCCGTATTCACGCTCATGTTCAAGAAGAGCATCCCAAACAACTTGAACGACGGCAATCTCGAGTATATGTACTTCACCCTCTCTGCCGTCAGCCTGCTCAACCTGTTCGCGTTCGTCGCGGTCATGAAGAAGATGAACTTTGGCATGTCAAGCTCCGAAAAGTACGACGAATTCGAGACGCTAGCCAAAGAGTCCGTGTCATCCCGACAGAGCGTCGCTGCGGTCAAGTGACAAGTGCTTACAATTTCTGCTTGCAAGTAGTCTTTTTGATGTCACACAGATCTGGTGTAACGGGGCGATCATCCCCCGTTGCTGATTGGTTAATACTCTGCATAGCTGCATTCATATTGGTAGATATCCGTCGTCATCCTGACGACCAAGCGATTAGCGCTTGGTTGTTCACGTAAGAGCTCTGCTCATGAATACTCACTTCGAATCTTCCTATCGTCTTCCTCAACGCGCTCACGTGTGAGCTAGCAACGGGTGGCCCGTTGCACCTGGTAGCACTTCGTAGTCCGTGCAAACGCCAATATGTCCAACACGACCCAGTCAAGCTTCCACGACCAACGCATGTCGTTGGTCCACGAGAACTTTCCCCACCTGTCCACGGTGGAGTGGGACGCGCTCAAGCGCCTGGCCGTTGCCGTCGGCGACACGCTCGTAACCAGCTTGTTGTGCGAGTGTGGCCCCGATGAGCATCGCGCCGCCGCGATCGAGTTTCTCGGCCGCGAAGTCGCGCAAGTGCGCGCCGAGCGGGATGCACTGCAGACGACTTGT
>NSDO01000086.1:103486-162700 GCA_002286825.1 Lagenidium giganteum | reverse complement strand
AGCAGCAACTCGACGCGCCTCGCCGCGCCTAGCGTGTTGAAGCGCGATCTCGTATCTTCGAACAACAACTCGAGCATCTTCCTCCAGTGGTCGCTCGTCCMGCTCGACTTGCCAGTCTGCGCGCGTGACCGGCGGCAGTCCTGGCGCGCAGTCGAGGCACTGCTCCTCGACATTGACGAAGCATCTTCGTCTATCGGCCGTACACAAGCGATTAACTTGACGCCGCAGGTCACCAAGCCCATAGATGSCGCGCTGGCCTTCGCGTCGCTCGATTGCCTCGACGAGGCCACCCTCGTTCCAGCGCTGCATGAAGCAATTCCACGAGACCTGACGCCCATGCGCGGACGTCGAGCGCCGAGAGCCTCTCCGCGCGCGCCAGCGCTCGAACAGCGCCAGCAAGTACTCGTCCGTGTGCTCAGGAAGGCGACCGACGAAGTCCCATGTGTCGCCAACTCCACCAGTCGCTGGGCCGACGCGCTGGACCGCGCGTCCTCGTCGTTGTCCCTGCGCTGCGCCTGCTCCGCCATCCTCGTGTCGCGATTGTTGTAGTGCCATCCCTCGCGCATGGCTTGCCCGCGGTTGAAGCGTGCTCCAGTTGAAGAATGAAGATCTCTCCCCCTGTTCGCAACCTTGAGTGGGGGAGGATGTAACGGGGCGATCATCCTCCGTTGCTGATTGGTTAATACTCTGCATAGCTGCATTCCTATTGGTAGATATCCGTCGTCATCCTGACGACCAAGCGTTGCACGACAAGCAACGCTGACGAAGCGATTAGCGCTTGGTTGTTCACGTAAGAGCTCTGCTCATGAATACTCACTTCGAATCTTCCTGTCTACTCCTCAAGTCTTCCTCAACGCGCTCACGTGTGAGCTAGCAACGGGTGGCCCGTTGCAGCTGGGATGAATGCATTGTATTGCGTGTTGCAAGGCTGAAGTCCGTTCTATTGCTCTTTGCTTATGATCCCCGAGCCATCACTGGACGTTGCGCGAGGGGATGCACGGCTAGCACGCTCACTACGAAAGAGCACATTTCGTCGAAAGCATTTTGCGCTCGGCATGTTTTTACTTTCGTCAGTGCCGAGTCGGCACTGACGAAATGGCCAAGTTAGCAGAAGAATTTTTGTGCTGGTGATCCTTCGCGTCTGTAAAATTCTCAACCAGTTTGAGATCCGTTTTCCTTTCGTGCCAATAACGCTGCAAGCTCTTGCTTGCAGCGAGAACAGAAAGCATGAGTCAGTCCATCAAGTCCTGCAGAAGCGGTCGTGGAGTTCGGATGCGGCGACAATTCGTCACATCGAGAAACAGTTTAATACACCCTTAAACCACTTGCATATTGTATGGGTACTGACAAGGATTATGTGGAGTCAGGGCATCAACTGTAAGCACACTATCAGGTTCGCGAGGACTCTAGCTCACACCCAAGCAGCGAGAAGAACCAAATTCTGTGACTCCACTTCTGACTCACTGAGGCCAAACCCTTCCAGTATGGAAGTAAATTATTGGGATCTGTCTGCTCATGGTGGCGGCGCAGTGTTTTCCCGTCTCCCGCAGGTGTGATCCCATCTCCAGCAGGTGGGCGGTGGGAATCGGCGATTGTTTCGGCTTCCGTTACTGCTTTGCTGCCTCTTCGTGGAGTTCTTCAGCCGACATCAGTGGTCCTGCGACGCATAAGCGTTTCCTCTTTCCTGGTGGGCTTATCGGCGGCAGCACAATCACCGAACTTCCCCAACCTGTCGGAGGGGGAATGGTCGGCGCTAACAGGAGGCGCCAGTCAAGCGCCTCTTCCGCACCATGGCTCCAGCCGAGCAGCGTGCAGCTGCTCTCAACTTGATGGAACACGAGATCGAGAACGAGATGCGCGGCCACCGGACTGCGCATCACAAGAAGACCGACGTGGTCAAGTTGGACACGTCGACCTACAGCGGCTCGCCGAAGGAGCTGCTTCTGCGATGGCTCGTCGAGATTGAGATGGCCATCGCTGCAAGTTGCCTATGGCATGTCCAGACTTTCTGGACGTGCCCGCTCATGGGCGTACGGAAAACGCTTGTCCGACCCAATCTTCTTCTCCAGCTTGCAGGAGTTCAAGTCTGAACTCCAGCTCGCGTTCGAGCCACCCGAGAATGAGTTTCGTGCGCGTTGAGCTCCTCCGCCTGCGGCAAGAAACAATGGACCTGCACCATACGTGCAGCGGGCCAGGTATGTGCTCTCCACCATCGTGACAGCACCGGTGGATGCCACGACACAGCTCGCTGAGTTCATGGCAGGTCTGAAAGATGGTCCGGTGAAGACCACCCTCTTCCGGAAGACCCCAGCGTCGCTTAATGATACCATCAATGCGGCGCTCCGCGAGGAATTTGGACTGAAGCAGTCTAACTTCAAGGGCTTCCGTGAGGCGCCGGCACCATCGGGTGGTCCGGAGCCTATGGACATTGACGCGATGACTCCGGGTCATCGCGATGAGCGACCTCGTCGGGACCCTCTCCAATGCTTCCGATGCCAGCGCCTTGGGGACCTGGTATCCAAGTGTCGAGCACCGGCCCCCAGAGGTGGTGCTCCGCGCGCTTCTGGCAATGGTGCTGGCCAGAAGCACGAGCCAAAAACCGACTCCAGTCAGTAGGTGCGATCCGCCCTACTGACCGCCAAGGTGGCTGCTACTGCAGACAGCAGCCGCCAGGGCCCTCGCCTATCGAGTCCGGTACGCGCCGTGAAGTCTGCGAAGCTTGAGGAGAGCGCAAATGGGCTCATTTACCTCAAGCTTAAGGTGAAGGGAATCGAGCGGCCGTTGCGAGCGCTGCTCGATTCAGGCGCTTCGAACAACTTCGTTCGACGCGGTGTGGTGAGTCGTGCACGTCGTGCGACTCTTTCCCGGCCCGACGGAGGCGCCTCTGTGTTCAAGGTGCGCCTCGCTGACGGTCGTGTGATGGAGATGCCGAGGCGCGTCGCGCGCCTCGACTATTCTGCTTGCGGCAAGAGGATGAAAGATGCCTTCATCCTCGTGGATCTGGATGACAGGTTCGATGTCATTCGAGGGACGCCGTGGCAGGCCAAGTACCAGCCACGAGTTGACTAGGCCAAGAGTCGAGTGGTGTCAGTCAACACCACTCCAAGTGAAGCAGATGATCGGTGACTAGCCGATGATCATCATTGGATGCACATTGACTACGAGCATCCGTGCAAGTCACCCCCCGCGCTCGTGGCATGCCACGCGCGAACCCTCAGGCGCCTTCGGCTGTCACAGAGGCGTCGGTGTGTGAGAAGAAGCCTGCCTCCGGAGCGGAGTCTTCGGAGTGCATTGTGCATGACGTTGGAGCAGAGCCGCCAACGTCCAAGGCGAAGGTCGAAACAGTGGCTTCGACCTCTGAAATCCTCCGAAGAGCCGATGAACACATCGGCTCCAGCAACGACAAGTCCTCGTCGCGGCGGGTTTAGCTCAGGCTGGACCGTGCGGCCGCTAGCGCATTGGAAGACGCAGCGACCGTCTTCTGACACACCGACGGCGTCATCTCTGTCGTCGCGACAGAAGTCTCCAAACTGCTGCTTGGGGGCTTGCGCTTTCCTGCGACGGAGGCGATCAATGTCGGCCTAGAAGCCATCTTCAATAAGGCTGGTGACTGGGTGCCATGACGGCGCCCAATTGACGCACCACTCCACCAGTGCCTCCTCGATCCCGAGGCGGCGGTTGTGTCGGAGATTGGTGACACCGAACACTCGGTACTCCACCTCCCCGGTGAAAGCACTAATGACGACGTTATCGTCGTAGGGGTGTGGTGGTGTTGCGGTTGGTGTTGTTGGTCGTGGTGGTGGCGGTAATTGTGGGGCTGTTGTTGTTGGTGGTGACGTTGGGTGTTGTGGAGTTGGTGTTGGTTGTGGAGCTGTTGGTGTTGTTGTGTAGCTGCCGGTGTTGTTGTGTGAGCTGTTGGTGTTGTTGTGTGGGGTGCCGGTGGGTGTGGGGTGTGGGGCCGTTGGTGGAGCTGTCGGTGGCGTTGAGTGGGCCGGCACAGAGTATGGTGGTCGTAGGGGCTGGCGGTGGTGTTGAGGGAGGGAGCTGGTGGTGGTGGTGGCATGAATACTGTAGCATTTCCTGTAGCTGGTGGCAACGCTGGTGGTAGAGCTTGCCTGCGCTTTGATATTGGCGCTGATGCAGACACTGCGCTTGCCATTTTTGTTGTCGGTGGCGTTGGAGATGTCAGCGGGGCTGATGGTGGCCGTGTTGATCTTGGAGCTGTTGGTTGCGTTGGGGCTACTTGTGGTTTTGTTGGCGGGGCTGTTGGTCACGTTGGGGCTGCTTTTGGTTCGGCGTTTATTCCAGGCAAGTTTGGCAAGTGCTGGTCGGAAGGTGGCGGCGGTGACCAGCCAGCCTGTGCGCACCCGGGGCAGCAGCACCATCACTCGAGACCTCCCATCAGACTCTGCCGGAAGGTGATCTTGCAATAATGCAACAGCTGCTCGTTGCAGTTCAGAGCAGGTTTGGTTGCGTGCTGCCGGTGAGAACGTATGACCCTCCCACTTCACCCCCTTCAGAGGCGAAGACGTCACAAAGACGTCGATCGTTGTCAGTCCTTGTCGGTGTCACATATGTGGCACCGACAAGAGCAAGAAGACATGGGCATTCTTATGTTGTAGACCAAGAACACACGGGCATTCTTTTTTTTCTTGTTAGCATGGGGCGCCACACCAGCACTCTTCGTCCCAATGGTTCGCTTGGCCACCAGGTTTCCGTACACACTGAAGCGGAAGATCTGTCCGATCTGCTTGGCGTTCATCTCACCAACGGCCAGCGCGTCCAGAGGGATCCCAGGAGCAGTGACACCGGTGGTGGGGCGTGACAAAGATGTCGGCCTTGCTGAAGACTTCATCCTGGATCTGGCGCATAGCGAACGCACGCACTCACTGAGACGCGAAGATGTCCATGGCGGCGCTGAACGTACGTGCCAATGCCATGATACTGGTGACCTCTGGCGACAGTTTGCTAAAGCGAATGAAGTACTTGTCGATGTTTTGTGTCATTTCTGACGAAATGGTTACTATGGCATGCGCCATAGGACGTGTCATCATGCGTTCTTCTTGGGAAGTACGAATGCAGCTCATGCCGTTCTTGCAGCAGCGTCCTCGAACAGCCCCCATGCAGCCACCTGTGCGAGTGCTGGATCTTCCAGAGGACGAAGCGCGCCGCTGCTTGCGCTTCACGATCGCAGAGTTGGAAGAGCTGGTGGAAGCGATAGCGTTTCCGCCAGTTGTAATCACAAGTGCGCGTGACACCATGGACGCAGTGGAGGCTATGGCGCTTGTCTATCGGCGACTTGCAGAGCCGTCGCGGTAAAAGGTATGTGTTCAGGAGTTCGGTCGATCGCGCGGGGCACTTGTGCATCTTCCACACAACGATCAACCTCATCTGCGAGCCCCGAGGTCACAAGTTAAGGCTCGACACCCAAATCCTCCGCACTCGCGCTGCAAGCTACTGTTCAAGCATTGCTGCAAAAGGATCGCCCCTGCAATGTGTATTTGCCTTTATCGACGGTACGAAGCAGCCTCTGACGCGACCAGCGCCTGTGATGACGCCCGAAGGGCCTCTGGACATCTAGCGTGTGTGCTACAGCGGCTACAAGCGCTACCATTGCTTGACGTGGCAAGCCGTGGTTGCACCGGATGGTCTGTGTGTGGCGCTCTACGGTGGTGTCCGGGGAAACGCGCACGACACTTATCTACTGACAAGAAGCAAACTGCTGAAGCAGCTTCAAGAGATATCCGAGATCGACGGCATGGTTGTCTATGGCGACAGTGGGTAATGCTGTGGCCCCAACATCATTGGCCCATTCACGAAGACGGGTGTGCAAGAATTGTTGCGACGAGAGCTGAAATTCAACAAGCGGATGAGTTCGCTCAGACAGAGTGTGGGATGGTACTTTGGTATTCTGAAAACCATGCGGCCAACGATTGTGTATTCTCGCAAAATGAATTTGAAGAGRAGCCACGTGGGAAAACAGTTTACTGCGGCAGTGTTTCKGACKAACKGCTTGTGTTGCCTGYGCCCAAACCAGATTAGTCAGTACTTCAACCATCCACCGCCATCACTGCATGAGCACCTTTCTCCAAGAGCTTGAGAATAAGCTGGAACATGTTTTCTTGAAGCTCCTTCTGTTGTTGTATTTGCTCGCKCWTCAAATTGGTTTTCTCTYTTTTGACYGCGAGCTCTTGTTCACGCACARCAACATCGCGCGCTATCAACKCCTGCATCTCTTGCTGCTGGACCTTGCGTCGCTTGGCGTTCGATGTGCGTCACGACGGAAGTGGAGACATGATATCAGCATCTGAGGTTGGTGCATCCGATTTTTGAGCAATCTCGTCTGCATCGACCTCGCTGTCACTCGCGAGCGTCTCAACAGCAAGTCGCCGAACTACGGCTGTTGCGACGATTGCTTTGGCKTTTTTGGCTGCAWTTCTGCTTCCYTKYTCCCWCTTCAACGTTTCCCATGCATYCCGCTTGCCGATGCATTCCTCAASCATCACGTCGTCGCGTGTGACCTCGGTCTCGACACCTTACCGAGGCTTCTTGTTGTTCTTTTGCCGAAGGTAGTTGAACCTGTTGCGGCATGTCTTGCCACTTCGGCGCTCGCGGAAGCGCCCTGCATCATTCAACTTCTCTGCAATCTCCTCCCATGCCGTCAAGGACTTCGCGTCCGACCATGGCTCGTTCTCCATCGCTTGGGAGAGAAGCGCACGATCTTCGTCAGCGGTGAAGTTCAGCGCACGATTCTTCTCTTCCATGCCAATAATGGTCAATAATGGTTTCTCGTCCACCCGTTTGATCGTGCGAGTTTGGGCCTCAATTTCTCGAACGTGCGAATTCCGCAGCGTGCGAGTTGGCTTTTCTGTGCACCAATATGCCCAATACTTTTCTGCGAACGACCTCTATTGACGCGTCACGCAAGGCAGTGATTGAGAGGGATCGGCTTCGATCATTCCGCGAATGTTGCGACGCGCGCCGTGTTCGTGGACGCGGGAGCACGTATGATTGGCTTAAATCAAGTCATTATCGACGGCATGGCATTGGTTAATATTGACGTGCTGTGCGCGTTCAATGCTCGTTTCTGTCACCCCAAGGGTACACACTTTGGAGTCATTGTACACCAAAGGGACTCCAACGAAACACTTTCGTCTCAAGTTACGAGTGTACTTGCAACCGTGCAAGCTTTGATTGCAGCACTGATTTGTCGTCTTTCTCTGATCCAGAGTCCCGCATACGCCCAATGATGATGGCCCATCCTTGGGACTTTATGCCGCGTTCTGACTTGAAACGTGGGTTACGCGCGCTGCCGCGTATGCTTCGAGCAGCGAGCGCTCTTCACTTTCCTCCCACATTGTTCAAGTCATTTGGCTCTTGCAGCTCGAAACCCAGAATGGCTCAGCAGGGAATGCGTCGAGAATTCAACCCTTGGGCTGTATTCCATTGATGGGTATCAACCTGCCAGATTGGTATCGGAGAAAACACGTGTTTCATTCACCATGATTGCTGGAATAGGTATCCGATGCCCATCAACAGCGTTGATGGGTCAGAAGAAACACGGCCTGAGTTTCGCCAAGGTCTTTTTTGCCGGTGAATCGTTTTTTTTCTGTGTGCTTTCACGCTTTGTGTGTGTGTTTTCAACTCGGAGTAACGTGGGTGCAGACTCAGACTCAGAAGTTGAGAGATAGGCCGGGCAAAGGAAGAACAGCTCGCGATGGGGAACACCAACACGTCAGCAGGGACCCGGCGGACAACAAAGCGCAGCCGCAGCAAAAGTGCTCCGTACGTGCATCATCGCCACTGCATGCGCTTCGTGCGTGGAGGGATGCCCCGCGTTTGACCATGGACTCGTGCGTGTAGGCCATCAAGCACGCGGTCTCAGCTCGGGCTGGAACCGACGGCGCCTGCCGGGGTCACTGTCGATGCGACGCCGATGAGCCGCAGCGGGGACGACGAGATATCGAGCTGGAAGCTGTTCAATGACCTGGAAAACCGCGAAGAAGCTAATGTGGTACGTGTCCGCGCAGTTGCCGTCATGGGTTGCACTGAGAAGTGCTCACGTGGGGGTGGTGATGGTTCAGCTGGAGCTGTCAGCGTTTCTGAACGCCCTGCACGAGCACATGCCAGGTGTGAACGAAGAGATCCGGCGGCACGAGATAAGTTCACCAGCACCGGTGGCAGAGGCTGTGAACCACGCGGAGAACGAGGCACCGACAGCCGCGAGCGTGTCGGTGGCGTCTGTCACGGCGATCAACATTGCCGACATGTACTGCATGAGCAGCAAACTGAGCAAGGACATCACGCTGGCAGACGTCAAGGAACTGGTGGTGGCGTGCTCGAAGGGCTGGAAAGTGCCCCGGCAAACCGTCGTGCGTGTGGTGACCGAGGCGACGGCATTGTTCCAGCAACAACCAACGCTGGTGGACGTCTCAATCCAACCGGCTGAACACATCACGATTGTCGGCGACCTGCACGGCCAATTGGATGACTTGATCCTGATTTTCCGCGAGAATGGACTGCCGTCTCCGCACAATCCTTACGTGTTCAACGGCGATTTTGTGGACCGCGGTGACCGCGGGGTCGAAATCACCGTGCTTTTGTACATGCTCAAGCTGCTGTACCCAGCGCACGTACACATTAATCGCGGCAATCACGAAGAGATGAACATCACGCAGGTGTTCGGCTTCATGCGCGAGTGCGTCACCAAGTACGACTTTGCCGTGTACGAGCTCATCTGTGAGAGCTTCCGGTGGCTGCCACTGGCGACGCTGCTCGACGAACGCGTCCTGGTGATTCATGCGGGTGTGCCACGCGACGCTAAATCAACGCTAGCAGACATCCGAGCGCTGGAACGTCGTGACTACAACACGACGATGGGTCGCAAGGCACCAACATCGATGACACTCATGCGCGACTTGCTGTGGAGCGACCCGTTTTATCAAAATGGATGGAAAGAAAGCCAACGAGGCGCAGGCATTTACTTTGGGTCGGACGTGGCTCACAAGTTCATGGCCATAAACAAGCTCACACTGGTGGTGCGGTCACACGAGTGCGTTCCGATGGGCTTCGACTGGCCGTTCGGACAAGAAACACAACTGGTCACGCTGTTTTCGGCTTCCAACTACTGCGGCAAATCCAACAACCTTGGTTGCTTCGTGCGCGTCCATGCAAACCCAAAGGTGAAGCCAGAATTCATGCAATACATGGCAGAGGTCGAAAGCCGTGACCTGGGGGTGACAAACTTGGACGCGCTGTGCTCGCTCATTGTCGTCAACCACGAGGAATTGCTCGAAGAGTTTGAGCGCGCAGACACATCCAACACAGGCACCGTTGCTGTGCATGCGTGGGCCTCCGTCATGGAAGACGTGCTGGAGCTCGCCCTCGACTGGAAGGCATTGCAACCGCTTCTGGTGACGACGAATCAACAAGGACTGGTCGAATACCGTGAATTCCTCGAACGATACACAACCCAGGGCACAAAAGGTGAGGATGTGCCCGAGGATGACCGCCTTCGCAATCGCCAGGCGTTCAATGCCCTGTATCGACATCGTGACCGGCTAGAAGCACTGTTCCGAGTCTTGGATCGCGACGGCAACGGTGTGCTCACCCTGGATGAGCTGGAGAGTGGAATCGCTCTGCTGAATGCTCATTTGCCTCCCGGAACCAAGCCGTTCATTACAAGCGCGACCGACTTGATGCAAATGCTCGACTTTTCGCAGGACAACGTCATCAACATCAACGAGTTTCTCGAAGGATTCCGGCTCAAGAACAAGCTCACCATCCAGGCGAAATGGAAGCGGGCGAGAAAGAAGATCACAACCCTGCGAGCATTTGGCGCCCTGCGGTTCCCACGCACCCATAGCGGCGACAAAGAAAACCAAGTACCCAGCAATTTGCCTTCGGTACTATCACCCAGGATCCACGAATATGCCAGTGCCAACTCGGTGAGCTCCCCACCATCCCCGATCCATGCTCAGTCCCCGAAAGCGACAGAAAAGGCCAATCGGTTGTTGAAATCGCACAGCTCTGGACGTCAGCCGCTTCTCCTGCGCTACGGCAGTGTACAGCTCATCGGACCCGCCACCGAAGTGGACGAACTCGCCACGTACGTCGAGCAAGTCAATATTGAGATGGATCAACAGCACCATCCGGTTGTTCGACACCATCAAGCCGCCTAATATTAACAAAACTACTATGGTTGTGTCGAAACATTTCAACCCCACATTTTGTTAATAGGTACGATCCAACGTTCGAAAAACCTCCTCGGAATGATGGTCCTCGAATCGCCTCAGATTCTGAGGTGTTCACAGAACGAGAGTCAGAACATGGCGGACACGACCGAATTCACGCCGCAGCCGATCTCTCCGCAAGAGCTGGTGGAGGCGTTGGCTCGCGCACCCGCCGCGCCTGCGAAGCGCCTGCTGGTGATTGACGTCCGCGAGGTTAACGAGGTTGAAAAGGGCTACGTTGTCGGTGCCGCCAACGTTCCCTCTGGTGAATTCCAGAGTGATGAATCTGTGAACGCACTGATTGCCAAGTACGCGCCGGACCACAGCATGGTCGTCTTTTACTGCAACAGAAGCCTCGGACGTGGGCCGCGTTGTGCCAAGCGGTTTGGATCGCGACTCCAGTACCAGGCGGACGCAAAGGCCTTGCCAGAGGTCAAAGTCTTGGCGGGCGGCTTCCAGGCGTTCAACGAGGTATGCATTTGGTCAATATCTTCCAAGCTGGATGAAATTAAAGATTGTTGTGTTTTAGTTGTACCACGGTGATTCGAACCTCGTGGCCGACAAGCCGTGACATAGTCGGAAAGGCGCTAGGTGCGTTGGCGAAACGGCGTAGACAGTTACGGTGTTGCTTTAAACAGCGATGAATTCCATCGCACCGAACTACAACTCTCGTTGCAATGTTTGGCAGTGCCATCCCATCTCAAGAAAGCCATCGCAGGGTTCGACATCCTTCCTATGGAAATCTATTTTCATGACCGCCATGGTTGATGTCCATTGCTGGCCTTCAGGGTGGTCTTCATCCCGTTCATGCACTTCAGAGACACACACAAGTACGAGCCGCGGATGTGCACCGGCGCAGCTGCTGCACAGTGTTGGTTCTGGGCATCGTCTCAGTGACCACAAGATCCCGACTGAACAAATTGATTGATACAAGCCCGAAGAAAATTGACACAGCACAAAACACTATTAATCACATTTCGTGAGAAATTGAGTCTGGTGTCAAATGCACATTTAACAGCGCTCAAAAATCAACTCTCAATGAATGCCGCGGTGTGGACTGTTCCGAAACTGAATTAGTTCGAGAGCACACCGCCCTCGGTAATGGGCTCGTGCGCTGGCTTGCCCATGGCTGGCACGAGCTCGTTCGTGTAGACCGAGTGCTGGTCGACCTTTGGGTCCAAAACCTCCAAGTACTTACAGAACTTGCCCACCTTCTCCCAGTCACGCTCGACATTGAGAAGCGTGCGCGAGAAGTATGGCAGCGTGCGGTCGAAGATGAGCTTGTACGTCTCTGTAGCACGTACGTATGGGTCAGAATGCGCTCGGTCAGGGACAAGTTGGCAAAGAACTCACCAGTGCGGAGACGAGGGTTCATGCGGCACATCGCTTCCCAGGCCTGCTCAGGGTACTCGATGGTCAAGTCCATGGCACGACGTGTGGCGCGCAAGAAGCCAGCGGCGATGTCCTTGTTCTGCTTGAAGAACGTGTCGTTGGCAACGAACATGACCGAGCAGAAGCAGCAGCAGCCGAGGCCATCGAGTTCATCGATGCGGAGCATGCCAGCCTTCTCACCCGACAGTTGCTCGAGTTCAATACGCTGGAAGTTGGTGAAACCAATACCCGTGTCAATATCGCCACGCAGAATGGCGTCGACGACGTTCATGCCCACGCGCACGGTCTCGTAGCTAGAGGTGTCGATGCCAGCCTGCTTGGCCATGTCATCGATCATCACCTTGCCGAAGTGGCCAATGTAACCCACGCGCTTGCCGATGATGTCCTTGAACTGCTTGATGCCGCTGCTCTCCTTGAAGATCAAGCCTGGCATCAACGACACGACGGATTGTCATCTACCATGCATCAGTGAGACAACGCATCCGCGAAAGAAACCATGACTCACCCGTTGGTGGCTCGTCCAACAGCGTGCCAAACGACGTAAGCTCAATGCCGCGTTCCTTGGCAGCCAAGATATGCATCATGGCCTTGAGCCCCATATTGATGGCACCCGACCCCACGATCTCCGTCACATCGGACGGGTTGGTAGTCTCGAGGATGGCCAGGTCGATGCCTTCCTCCTCGTAGAAGCCCTTGCTTTTGGCCACAAAGATCGGCGTGTGGTACGGATTGGCGTACCAGTTGAGCAGGAAGGTCACCTTCTTGTTGGTCGCTGCTGGGGCCATGATGTCGCGCTGGGCTGAGTGGCTGTCGTGCTCGGAGCTGGAAGAATCCAAAGTGGCGACCGAACGCCCAGTACCAGACACCCGACACCGGGTACGAGCGAGCTTGAAGGGGGGTTGAAGTGGACGGAGCGGAGAGGGAGGGGGTGGCAGTGGCCGTGGCCGCAGGTCAGTGGAGCATCTGAGTGCCATGAGAGCGGATGGCGGAGCCGAGCGGCCGCCAACCGTAACTTCCCCCCAAATAACCCGCCACTCAAGAGCGGAGCGGATGTCCGCCACAGCAAAGTGACGATCCCATCCCCATCAACGAGATTGCGTGGGCACACCGAGAGGATTGCCGGAACACGGTGGGTTGCTGACTGGGTGTTGGGAGGAAATTCAAGATGACCACACCGTGAAATGAAAATAACGTGTGGCGTTCGATTGAGATCTTTGCTGTGACTTCGAGTCAATGACGTCAGCGATGCCGCCGCTTTAAGTGCACGTGCCTACAGGTGCGTCAATACGCGCAATGCGAATGCTGCTCCTGGTTCTTTGAGGTCTGTTGCGCACTGATTACTGTGGCGCCGCGCTGTGTGCTGATGACTTGCAGATTGGTGCAACACGGCAGTTGTTGAAGTCACGACTGATGAGTGACACGAAAAGTTCACGCCGGGAGCTGTCCGTGCCGAGCTGTTGGTCAGTCAGTACTCAGCGGTGCGTTTGTCATCGCAACAGGTCGCTGATCGGCGATCTGGTTGAAGATAAGAGACCGGAATCGTGGAAGACGTGGGCGTCATGACGGTGTGCAAGGTCCGCACTCGAATAGTTCAGCAGACAGGAAGATCAAGGTGTTGGAACAAGTGGAGACAGCCGTGTCAGCTGGCGCGCTTAAGTGAGTCTTAGGCGCGATCAGCACTGTACTCAGCTCCTTTCCTATTCGAAACCTGATTTGTAGCTAGCAGTCCGATTGGTTGATACATCGCTGCTGCCTTTTCCGGAGGGAACGTGATGTGATTGTCGCACCGCTTGAATGATACTTCCTGCATGAGGTCTCTACCGGTACCTCTACTCAACAACCAAATTGTGATCGTTTCGAGTCAGAAGCGCTTCGCCAAGCACACTCTGACTGGATTTGGCGAAGTGCTTTCAGGATGCGACCGAGTGATCAAAGATTATGACGCGTACGATGTGCACTCTATCAAGATCGTTGGCATTCGCCCCCAGCTTGACTGATTTTATCACATCAACGATACCTCCAACCTAGCTCGTTGACCAAGTAGCACGCTCTCATCCATCTCTAACCCTCAGAACAGCAAAAAGAACAAGCACGCTGCCACTTCGCACCACGTGAAGCAGTTGCATGCTGCGATCCAGCACACAACTCATCGACATCAAAAGGTTGGGCCCAATAATCAAGTGAAGTTGTGGAAAACTCTTGTCTAAAAATCCGAGGACTCACGTGTCAGACCGAAGCAGCTGAAGGCGGTCATCTTTGCAGGTTGTGTGTGGTGTGGCCACGCACCGTCGCTTGCACTGTGACCGCATCCACTTTTGCTTGCTCAGTTGGGAATGTGTCCATCTCCCTCTTCAAGCAACCTTCCTGCGACATGCGACAGTGGATTGCTGGGCGTTCGGGCTCGATGGGGCAGACAGCAATTTGCGCGATGGCCGACACATCGCCCGTGCGTTTGGTGAACGCCGCGACGCTCATCTGTCTGCGCTGCAAGACGCGCACAGACAGCTCGTCGTCGTCATCGCCATGGGAGGTGCTATTGGGCCAAAGCGAAGTCAAGAACTGGCTGTCCTCCACGGCGACGTCGACTCGGATCATGCGCTACCCGGGCGAATGGAAGTTTCCCGGTGGCGCCGTGGACGCCAACGATGGCTCGTTCCGCGATGCAGCGCTGCGTGAGCTGCAAGAAGAGTTCCTGGGCATTCCTGTGACGGCCTCAAACGCGCAGCTTTACTACTTCAACACGAAGGTCACGCGCCCCGTGCAGCAGCGGCGCCATCGCATGGTCAATTTCGTGGCGTTTGCCGAAGAGAACGCAGCGTGGATGAATGATACAGCCGTGGAAGCAGTCAACGAGACGCTGGCCAGCAAGCGCGCCAAGTTCCAGACGCTTCTCAGTGATGGCACGTACTGGGCAATGTCGACAGCCGAGAAGGAGAGCGTGTCGCCCGAGATCCATCGCGTGCGCTGGTTCCCGCTCGACCAGGCGTTCAACATGATGGCGGAAACCATGATCGACAAGCCTTCGTACGTGGACGAGTGGCAGCGCGGTGAGTTCACCAAGTACGGCATTGCGCGACGAGACCCGATGTACATTAGCATGCTCATCTTGCGCGACATCGGCGAGTTCGAGACGCTAGACGACATCAAGGCGTTCCTGGCAACGCGGACTCCGCCGACACTGCAAGAGTTCCAAGCACAAAGTCACCTGTGACTAGCTGGCCACGATAGCGAGTCCTAACAATGGATCACGTCTTGTCAGGAATCGCTCGCGTGGCAAAGCAAGAAGCATCCTCATAAGTAGCAGAGCGCTGGTGCGAAGATCGTGCTCTCGACGAGCTAGTTACAGGTGACCGCAAGCATTCTCATGGCTTGCACGTTCTACGTCGGAATATATATATTCCTTGACAGTGAGAACTAGTACCGATGTCTCGAAGCTTTTGCGCGTTGAGTGTGGTGTGCGGACACGCGCATAGCAGGTTGATGGCCGTGGTACCATATCTTCGAATCATTCCATGTCAGTGTAGCACCGATTTGCCCACTCATCAACAGTTGCTTAGAGCCCGCGTGGGAACTCTTCCGTGGATGCACACTGGACGCGGTGCTGGTGGTGGGGTCTGTAGTGTGGCAAAATTGGGTTCATGGTATATTAAGTGAGAGACTGCGGATCAAACCCGCAAGCGAAGCGCGTCACGATGGAACTGACGACGAAGGAGGCGACGCACGGGTCCGACGACAAAGACGTACTCGATCGCAATGGCGACGACCATGTTGATCACGATGAGGAAGAACAGCTCGACGCGGTACTCGCTCGGCATTGGGACGTCGGGCAGACCGATCACGTTGGTGCCGCTAGCAATGCGGAAAAGATCAGTTGCTGCGTTCGGCGGTGACAAGAGGAGAAAAGTGACGAAGCCAAATAGCACGCCGAAGTACCCGACGACGAAGTAGTTTCTCCACAGCGGCACGCGGAACGTCGATCCCAAGCTGAAAGCGATGGCACTGACCATGGCCTGCGAGGAGATGAGGAAGAAGACCGTCGAGCCGAGCACGGTATCTTCAAGCAACCAACCCTTGGTCAGATCCTTGTCAATAGGCGAGAACGGGCAGTACCAAGGCTGACGGCGCAGATGATACAACCCTGCATGCAAAAAGATGCCGTGGATAACGACTTGGAGGATCACTGACAGCATGGTCGCCGGCCCAAGCAAGCTCGAAGACGGCCGGAAGCGTTCCAGTTTCTGGCTGCTCGATGAGAACGGCTTGGCCAGCGTCATGACGTAAGCAAATCCCACAAGCAGTGGGCCATCCAGGAAGATGAAGCCGAAGGTCGAAATGAAGACACCGTTGCCGTAGATGGCGAAGCGCATCGCTGAACCGATGAGACCGTAAACGATGAGGAACTTGAGCGTCGCAAACGTCGTTGCCAGACAGCAGCGTCCTTCGCGAATGAGCTCAATGACACAGGCGATCGAAGCGTCGCTGCTCGTGAACGGTGCAACCAGAGACGCATCCGATGCGTCCGACGACTCGGCGTCGCTCGGCTTGGTAAGCGCAATGCCCACATGCGCCATTCGAAGAGCACCGCAGTCATTGCCACCGTCACCGCACATGCCCGTGACAGCTCCCAGTGCCATGTGTTGGGCCACGCAATCCACCTTTGCAGTGGGCGTCATGCGACTGAAGATGCGAATATGGAATAGCAGGTCCTGGATCTCTTCCATCTTGACCAGGTACTCGAACGCACGCTGCGTCACAGCCAACTCCGTGTTGTGTTCTTTCTCGTGGCGAACGTCCAGCATCGCATGCAGCTCACGCATCGTGAACGTTCGATTTGACTCGAGGTCCTTCCACACCAGTGCCTTCGTCTGGTAGTCGCCAAAAGACAAAATGTCTCCAAGAATCACGCGCGCGTCGGCAGAGACCATGCCACATTCCTTGGCGATATGGCACGCAGTCATCGCATTGTCACCCGTGATCATCACTACACGAACGTCACCTTCTTTCAGCGTCTGGATAACACGACGAGAATCCTCCTTGAGCTCGTTCTGGAACAAAATCAACCCAAGGAAGGTCAATCCACTTTCCACGGCCTCGCGCTTAAGCATCAGCTCCTGGACTTGCTGCTCGCTCAGATCCGTAATATCGCGGAAGCCCATACTCAAAACGTAGCAACCGTGCTTGCGAGCCATGCCATCAGCTCGGTTGTGGTAGTCGGGAGGGATGGTGCATGGCGTGCACATGCTCTGCATTTGCTCGTACGCGCCTTTGCAGAAGATGTATCGCTTCTTGGTCAGTGGGTTCGTCGCAATCACGCTCATACACATGCGATCGTGGTCGAACTCGAACTGCTTGTTGATCTGCAGCACCTCCGACTCGTCCGGCGAGAACACAATCACGGTTCGCCGCTTGCGCCAGCTTCCGTCTGGGAGCTCCTCATCGTCGTCTTGTTCATATAATTTCCACTGCGTGCTTGCAAACATCTTCATCTCCACCTCGTTGCCCACGATTTCAGAGCCGTTGACCGTTCGCAATGCGTGGCACGAGGCCATGCAATACTTCATCATATCGAACTCTTCCAGCTCCGAAATGCGAAGACTATCGACTTCCTCACCGAATGTGCAGAACGACGTGCTGCGAGCAGCTCCCACTAACACTGGAGCTCCTGACGTAACTGGGAGACAGCCACGGTATTCAAGGCCTTCCTTCGTGATCGTTCCCGTCTTGTCGAAGCAGAAGACGCGCACTTTTCCTGGCAAAATGATGCGCTCTGGGTTTAGCGACATGATGCCGTGCTTGCGGCGAAGTCGCTTGGTCACGGTTACCTGGTTGATGGTCATCACAATCGGAATCAACGGACTCAACACGGCGGACAATATGAAGACGCCATACGCCACAGCAGCCAACTTGTTCTTGAGACCATCGTTTGACGCCAGAAGTTGTACTGCGAAGTACGAAGAAATGATGCCATAAAGTAGCAACAGCACCACCAGCACCTTCATGTGCTGGTAGAACTTGAACTGGAGCGGTAGTGGGTAGAGAATTGACTGCAACAGCTTGCCACGTACAGTATGCGCTCCCGTTGCCTGGACTACAGCGAGCACTTCCTCTTCATGCACGTTACCGGTTGTAGACAACGTCTTGGTGCCTGCAAGCAGCGTGTGTCGCTTGCCTGATCCTTCTGGGTCGTAGTAATCGTTGGATCCTGGAGGAATTGGGAATTTCTGAACGGGCATCGGCTCGCCTGTGAGCATCGACTCGTCGACGACGACGGACGGACCATGGAAGAGCACCATATCGCACGGTGCCTCCCAGTTGAATGCTACGCGAACAATGTCGCCAGGAACCAGCTCAGCAGCCTTGACAATCTGCCACACGCCACCGTTGCGCTTCACGGCAACAGTTTGCGCGTTCTGAGTCATCTGAATCACAAACTTCAGCATCTGGCGCTTGGACATAATGTTGACAACGGCGACGACCAAGATAATGATCGTATTGGCCAACGCCACGCGCGTGTGGCCCCAGTAGTACCAGACGTAGTAGCAAAGCAGCTGGTAGATGTAGAAGAATCGCCAGGACGAAGTACCAAACAGTTCGTCCAGGATTGACTGGGGGAACGATGGCATCTTCACCACAATGTGGTTCTTTCCGAGCACGTTGCGCCGTTGCACGACATCACCAGTCACGAGGCCATCCGACGTCGATGCTTCGGCGTAGATTTGCGAATACATGGCACTGCTGATAGCCAATGGTAGGCTGGCAGGGACGAACTTGCCGTAGTCTTCTTCATAAATATACCGCATGTGCTGGAACTCAATGTACAGCAACTGCGAAAGCCCGACACATCTCGTGTAGTCGGACCACTCGCTGCGTTCGCCGTCTTCGGTCACGCGTTGCACGACGACGGTCTCCTCATAGCCGGCGACCTCACGGTGGAAGATAGCTTCGAGCTTGGTGAGGAAGCGCGACACCATCGAGTGACTCGTGAACGTGAAGTTCGAGTTGCGGACGACGCGAGAGCCCAACGTTGACGCCTCGGCCTTGAAGATGTGCACGTACTTTGCTTCATGCAGATTGGACGTCGGCATGCGGAACAAGTTGTGGAACTGCTTGTGCACGGACGCCAACGTGACAAACCATACGAGCTTGGTGGTCCAGATAACCAAGAAAGCACCGACGCCGGTGCTTTCCTCCTCAAACAGTGGTGGGTTGACGTAGCCGTTGGCATTCATGATGAGCACAATGGCGATCGGGAAGAAGCCGAATGTCGCGAGGTAGATGTACCACTTCACTGCAGTGCCGATGAGGGAATCACAGTAGCCAATCTGGATCGTCTTGTCATCGTAGTTGATCGGCGTGCACGCGGCCTTCAGATACGGGCAGCCCGTGTTCTCAATGTCTTCCATCTCGAGTGACATGCGCGACGACGCATCGGGCTGCTCACTGCTGCTCGTGTTAGCATCGGCCAGGATCGGCGTCGTTGGGCCGTAGCGATTGCCCAGCAGTTTGGCGCATCCGGTGGAGCGTGTTCCATCCGATGTGGACGACGTCGACAGAGTCTTGTTGTTGTACACGACGACCTGCTGCCTGTGAGCGCGCGACGTGAGCAAAACCATGAGGTGGCGATACGCCGCCCACACCATAATGGCGACGACGCTGAAGGCGTAGAACAAATAACCGGCCACGAGCGTCATGTCGGTCAGCGACCGGAAGCGCACGACGCGCTTGACAACCGGCGACACGCACTCGAGGCGTGCCACCATGTCGACCGTACCATCCGGCCGCATAAGGCTCGTGCACACGGCGCCGACGGGGATCGTGGCATTGTTGTTGCGCGGACTCGTGACTGACGTCCAGAACACGTCGAAATCCTGCGCGTCTTCGGCCAAACTTGCGTTCCACTCAATGCGCTTGTCGTTCCCAGCGTGCATCGTGTCCACCTTGCGCGCGCACTGCAGCACTTTGTCGACATGGCCGTCACTGCGTGCGATCGAGTGCACGCGGCAGCTCGATGCCGCGTCGTCGTACTGGAACAGCGGTGTGTCGGGCGAGAAGCGCACTTCTGGGAAGTTGACCTGGCGCGACTGGCGCCACGCGTGCTCATAGTACGCCTCGTAGTCGCCGCCGCGGGGCCGCTCGTAGCGCGTGAACACTTCCTTCTGTTCGTTGCCCAAGTGGCAGCACACGTACTGCGCGTGGTGGTTGGCTGGACAGCCTGCATACCGCTCCTGGCGCTCCAGGGCATCCACAGCCCCGGCCATCACTAGCAGCAGCAGCAGCACCGTCGCCGGACGCCTCCGAACAACCATGATGATGATGGTGCTGTTCCGTGCGTTGTGTGCGAGTGCACACGTGCGTGTGTGTGTGTGTGTGTGTGTGTGTGTGTGTGAGATCAGCAATGCGCTTCCCTACAGAGCTGGAGAGCTCACACCCACTCAGCCACACTGGCACACACGACCGAGATGCAGGCAGGGGCAGGGGCGGGCTTGGCCGTGGACGCAGCCGCGTGGCGTTGCGTCGCGTGCGCTTCCGCCAGTTGCCAGTTGCTCGCGCGGGTGTCTTGGCGGACCGACTGTGCTTGGCCAAGCCGGCCGTGACCAGCGACCGGGCCATGACGCTGCCATGCGCCTGCAGCTTCCTGGCTCGATGGCTGGCGCCCAGCGACACCCAAAAGGGCCAGCTGTATTTTGGGGGGATGACCACCATCAATTCTGGGCCACCACGCCAGCCAGAACGTGATGCGGATGCTGCAGCAGCACGGGCAAAGCTGCTTGCTCACTGCTCTCACTGACAATTCCAGGTGAGATGTTGCAGCAATTGGGACCACTTGCGGGTGTGTGAAACGCATTGTTTGTACACGGCTGAAGAAGGAAAAGCTTCGTGAGGACCCCGAATCAGGTGGAGATAACGCACTGGGTAGGAGCTTGGGATGGAGCACGGCTTGTGTTTGTGGCGTGGTCAGCAAGGACGCCCCCCCCCCCCACGTGACCACCATGCACACATGGACCTGGATGTCGCGGCATTGCGTGCCGTTTGAAGCATGACGGGACACACAGCACAACAGCAGCTGACGCGCACACACCAGTTGGGGCTCTACACGAATTCGCCAAGACATCCAGATCGCCCGCTTAACCAATCAGCGGCTGGCATCACTTGGTTTGGGTTTCGCGACATCCGCCAGCAGCCCAAAAGAAGCCTTCCAGCGCCACCTTCGCGCAACCACCCATCCACTTGCGTTGAAGTTGCTGGCTCGCGACCACGAAGGTGCATGCATGGCCAGACGACGATGGCAACGATGATGACGGTCATGGCATGGGGGCAGAAGAACACGGAGTCTCCATGCGAAGGCGGCGCAGCGCACGCCCAGAGCATGCACATTGTGAGAAAATGGCACCAGCGCGTCGGTGCCTCACCCACCGCAAGTGAAGAGGAGTGAACGATGGCCACGGCCGCACAGATTGCGCGAGATGTGGCAGTCGATGTGTGCACCACAAGAGGTCACACGACGACGCCACAGCGCTGCGATGCGCCGGGATGACTGAAGGTGGATTCGTGTCTTTCGGTGACGGGCAAGCGCGTCACAGGAGCGCTGGCGCCCGTGCTCGCCCCGCCTTCGCTGGCTGTTTCTTGCTTCTTCCTCATCTCACGACGTTTGTTCGTTCGATGCCAAAGCAATCCAGCAGGAATGGAATGAGCTGGCCACAGCGCAAGAAAACAAGACGCGAGTGCTGTGGTTGAGCAAGCGAGCCAACGATCACCACCACCTTCTTCCTGCTTTTGCACCAGCAAGGCGAGGGAGAGAGAAGCAGACGAGAGAACGAGAGAGCCATTGATCGCGTCTGCGCGAGTGCCTGTTCGATGATCGACTGCCTCCTTGCCAGGTTACACGGCTTGGCTGACACCCGGATTGTCATCTGTTGCCACGCCATCAATTGATGCTCGCTCGCAAGTGCCTTCCCGCTGCCCACGCAGTGCTCCATGGCGCGGCACAGCACACCGCATGCACCGCACGGCATGCGCGCACGTTCAGCAGCGTCACCTCGGTGTGCGCATCGCCGGTGACCAGCGCATTCGTTGAAGGATGGCGGATTTCTTGCTCACTGCCGCAAGCGCGCAACATGCTCGGAACCGTCGGACGCCCCAACCCGAGCGCCGGCGTCTCTTCAGCGTGAGGCGCGAACGCACTGCTGCTGCTGCTGCCGTCGCTGCTGGTGTTGGCGCATGCGTCGATCGCAAGGGCGAACTTGCGCTGCTCCTCAGCGCGGCCACACACGACGCACGTGACCTCGACCGTGCGAGCTTGGTGTGCTCGTCCATGCGGCACCGCTGTCAAGCTCTGTCTGTTGCCTGCTGTCCTTGTTGTCGCCGCTGTTGCGACCAGAAGCTTCACGCCACCAGCCATCGCTGGTCTCCTTGCATTCCGTCGCTGCCTTTGCCTGCATGGGCGTCGCATGCACGCGATCGTTCCTGCGCTGCTGGCGGCTCGGGGCACACATACTGCTGCTTTTGGCAGCATTGACCAATGCGGCTTCTCCACCGTCACCTTCGCCGTCGTCTTCCTCGTCTTCGACTTCTTCGACTTCTTCAGCCTCGTCGTCATCATCATCTTCTACAACGTTTCTGTCTAAGGCCATTCCGCCACCCGTGCTGCGGATGGATGCATCAGCCAGTGCTCCCGCGTTGCTCGATGCCTTCTCCGGCGCACCCATCACGGCCCGCTTCTTCCAGCTGCATCACGACGGCATCGAAGCGCCACCGCTGCGATTGGCTTCGCCGGTGCCCAAGGAAGTCAATGCAACGTTGGCGCGGTACTTGGTCAATTGGAGCGACCTAGGTGGCAACCTCCAGCGAATGCTGCTATGGGATGCCGGCTACGTTCTCACCAACTCGACGCGGATTGTCAAAGTATACGTGCGATGTGGACTCAAGATGGACGACATTGTCCTGCCATTCTCACAGTACGGTCAACTGGGCTGCCCAATGACGACCTGCAACACGTCGGGCACCGTTGTCCACAGCGCACGTACCAGTATCAACAACGCCACTGGCAACACCGACCTCAGCACCATGTGTCCAGACGAGATGCTTGAGCAGGTCACACGCTGCGCCATGAACAACGTCGATGTGCTATCAGTCGCTGCAATCTGGAGCGACGAAGGCCCCAACACCGACATCCCACAGCCGTATGCCTACCAGCACACGCCGCGCACGTTCTCGATCCAGATGCAGCGAGCTGAAGCGACCGCCGTTCGCAAGCTGTGTCCACCGCATTTGAATCTGATTGTTCCATGCACCAAATACGAGGAGGGCGCCACTGCGTGGTGTCGTCCAAAGGCCTCTGGTCGTGTCGACAAGCTCCTGCGACAGCTCAGAGAGTCGAAGCACCCTTCCAGCGCCATCCCTGTCATTGTCTGGGTGCTCGTCACGCTGCTTGTTGTTGTGGCAGTTGTGGCTGTAATTCTCATCCGACAACGAGTCAAGTCAGCCAGCGCTCTTGCCGGTGAGAGCATCACCGGTGCTGTGCGCTCCGCCAAAGGCTCAGCGCTAGAGGATCTATGCAGCGGGGCTGGGGACATGTACTCACGACCCAAAGAGTTTGTGCTGTCGCTGTACGAATCACCCATCCTAGGAGGGCGAGGCACGTTCCAAGGTGGCGCAGTATCAATGGGATCGTCGTCGTTCTCATACACGGACGTCATCAACACGTCCGACATCATGATGCACTTCCAAACTGACGCTCTCATTACCGACAAGCGCATTCCGATGCTGGACTTGGCATACACGACATTGGTGTCCCAGGGTGCAGTAAGCGAAATCTTCCAGGGACAGCTTGGAGATCGCGTGGTAGCTCTCAAGCAGCTTGTCCGCGCCAAGAAGAGCGACCCAGCCGAGATCGAACGCTTTGCTTTGGAGATCCAACTGACGGCAACGCTGGCACATCCAAACATTGTGGCATTCGTCGGAGTGGCATGGAATACGTTCCAGAATATTGTCATGGCGGTCGAGTTCCAGACTGGCGGAGATCTGCTGCACGCGCTGCGCAAGCGTGGTAAGCGATGGACATGGCGCCACGAGAAGCTTCAAATTGCCATCGGATTGGCCCGTGCTGTGGCCTACTTGCATGGCCGCGCTACGCCGGTGCTTCACCGCGACATCAAGTCCCGCAACGTGCTGCTGGATGCAACCTCGTGGGAGCCAGTGTTGTGCGACTTTGGAGCGAGCAGTAGTGGGCCGGCTCTCGACTGGCTCAACATTGGTCCATGTGGCAGTATCCTCTGGAGTGCGCCCGAAGTTATTCAGGCGCAGGAATTCTCCACCAAAGCCGACATCTATTCGCTTGGCGTCGTGTTCGCTGAGTTGGACACTGTAAAATTACCGTACAAGAACCATCGTGATGGAAATGGCAAGCAGATCCAGCCCATTCGAATCGCTCACATGGTTATCGAGGACAAGCTCAAGCCATCCCTCACGGATACCTGTCCGCTGTTTGTGCGGACCATTGCAGAACGCTGCCTGCATTACAACCCGAACGAGCGCCCCAGTGCTCAAGAGATCGTGTCGGTGCTCACGGACCCGCACGAACACCTTGCAGCTGCGTCCATGCTGCAGCTGGAGGAGCCTGAAGAGAACAAGTCCGACTCGACGTGCAGCTAACTGTCCAGTCTAGCTTTGTGTGTTTTCGCTGTCCGTTGTTGCTCGTATTGTGTTTAATGTTACTATTTGAAAGTCTGATTCCAAGACGTCTACAGGTCCGAGAAGAACTTCTCGTTGGCGGTTGGCAGCACTCGTCGACCTGCCTGACCGTTGCTCTCCACGTCCGAGTCGTTGCTGTCGCTGTCCGCGTCCTTCATCTCTTCGTCCATGGCAACCGCACCGTCAACGTCTTCGTCGTCGCCATCGTCATCAAACAGATAGCCCACGTCCCAGAAGTGCACCTTGTTGGTGTGCGAGACACTGCCGATGATCTTCTGGTCGTGGGACAGCTTGAGCATCTCGATCGGGAAGTCTTCGTGGTCGCCGATCAGACCCAGCAGCTTGTTTGGATGCAGCTGCACCACGCGGATGATACCGTCGCTTGAGCCCGTCAGTACCGTGTCTTCGTCAACCTTCAGAAGCGCCTCGACCGATTCTGGGTGGCCAGGGAAGCGATCCGACATGTCGCCCCACGTGCCCCAGCTGAACACCACGAGCACACCGTCTTGCGAGCCGCACACAACCTTGCGACCATTCTTGATGACCGACACAGACAGCAGTTCGTCGTCCAGCTCGTCACTCTTGCCCTCGAGCGCCATCTTGCGCAGGTCGTACGCCGAGAGGCGGCCGTCACCGCCGGTGGCAATTAAGTGCGTCTGATCTGGGTTGACAGCGAAGCCGGAGATGTAGTCCTACAGAGAATCGAGCACTCATTAGCACGCTACGACGCACGTTAATGGACAAATCGCTTGCCGAGCTTACCACGTGCTCATTGAACTCGGCGACACAGCGGTGCTGCCGGGTGTCCCAGATCTTGATGAGACCTTGGTCATCTCCCGACGCAATGACGTTGGTGGACAGTTCGTGAATACGATTCACGGGCGCTTCGTGTGCACGCAGCTCCGTCCACGTCATGTTGCCATGTGTGTCAAATGAGCGAATCGACTTGTCGGCCGATGCCGTGAACAACGCTACGGACACGCAGATGTCAGTCAGAGTTGGCAAACGCGCACACCACGGGTTCCAGCATCAGCGCTTACATTGTCCATCGGAAGAAAACATGAGCGCACGGCAGGCATCTTGATGGAGCTTGAGCTCCAGCGCCTGCGTGTTCTGCTCTTCGGAGTACTTGTAGCATTGCACGACGCCCGAGATGGTGCCAAGTGCCAGCACGTCTTGTGTCGGATGGAAGTCGATGTCGTACACTTGGTCATTGACCAGGATGTCCTCCGGTGTGTGATCGTCCATGTCGGCCATCTTTTACGTGCTTCTTGTGTGCGTGCGCAGATAAATACAAAGCGAGAGACACAACAACGGCGCCGCCTTCACACACTCACTCGTTGCCCTGGAGAATACCGCAATAACCTTTTGAATGGCTCAAACCCGGCTCCCTTGTTTCACCTCTCCACAAGGGACCACGCGGGACACGTCCCGTTGTCCCTTTCGGTTCCTCATTTCCTCATTCAGGCACCTCTGTCCCTTGTTGGCAAAAAAACTCGACCAATTAATTGGATTCTGACACGCAGGACCGGCTTTTTTTTCCTTGATCGCGAGTGCACAGTTCAAAGATGGGAGGAGCAACTCGCAGGGGGCCGTTTTCCCTCCCAAATCCACACGCCCCACCTCGTTGCAGCAACGGCACCCGCCCGAACGCCAAGGCAGAAATCCGGCCAAACGAAGAACACGCAGCGTCAGCGCCGGCGACCGCAACCAAGCCACGCCCAGCCAAGCCACGCCACGCCACGCCACGCCTGGCCCAGCCCCCGCGCGATCGCCAGCCTCCCTGCTGCGCCTGCGTGTGTCTGAGCGTGCGTGCGTCTGTGTCTGTGAGTGTGTGATCGAGTGAGTGCGAGCCACCGCCTCCAGCATCCGTTCAGCTCCCTGGATCGATCCCATTCCCCGGCATCCTTCAACACCCGTGGTGCCACCGGTCGTCGCATATTGAAATTGCCATTGCGTACGCGTGTGCGCGCGTGTGTGTGTGTGTGCTGAGTCGTCCACGAAGCTCTCTCTGTTGGTCGCTCTGGTGTCCGCGCGTCGTCGTGGTCGTGGGCCTCTGCAAGGGAGGAAGAAAGGCAGTGCGCATTGATCGGCCGTGTGCTTGACCATTGCGCGGGTGTGATGAAGCGCAGGAACCTCGTGACCAACCTGTCGTCGCCGTTCGGCCAGAAGCAGCCAGCAGCTACCACCGCTGCCACGGCGCCACCGGCGCCGTCGAGCAATGGCAACGGCGTGAATAATGGCTTGGGTGGGTCGGGCAGTGGCTCGCGTGGCCGCACGGCGTGGGCCGACCGCGTGCGCGAGAAGCTCCCGGAGCTCGGTGAGGCTGAATATGAAGTGCTGTGGGAACGGGGCGTGCTCGGGGTCATCTTCTTGGAATCGGAGAAGGACGGCATCCCGTACGTGTCCAAGGCCACCGAGTCGTGCATCTCACCAGCTGTGCGGCCGGGCGACGTGCTCAAGTACGTCAATGTGGTGCGCTCCAAGGATCACTCGTTCTCGGACTTTTTCAAGATCCTGGCGACCATGAAGAAGCCGGTGCTGCTGCGCTTTGAGCGCCCGAGCGTGTCGGTCGCGCGCATCGATGACGAGGATCTGAGCGACCTGGATGATAGCGAAGAGCGCGAGACCCAGCACCTGGACCAGCGCTCCATTTCTGCGTCAAACATGTCGAACGGCAACAGCGCCACAGCCAAGCCACAGCGGTCTCATTCGCTACCACAGAGTGAGAAGGCCCCGCCACCTGCCAAAGGCCGTAGCGCATTTTGGCGCACTGCAACTGGACAGCAGCAGCAACAACAACAGCAGCAACAACAACAGCAACAGCAGCAGCAACAGCAGCAGCAACAACAGCTGCAGTCAGGAGGAGGGGTCACTGGTGGATCTTCGTCGAATCTGTTGTCCAGCAGCGAACGCTCGCCAACCTCTGCCAAATACTCGCGCAGTGCATCTCGACACGACGGTGTCTTGCTCGACAGCGCACCCATCACTCGAGATCAAAACGATGGGTTCGTCGAGTTTGAGGTTTATTGGGAAACTGGCTCGCTTGGCCTGTTCTTTGGAGAGGACCGCTACACCAATCTCCCAGTTGTCACGCGCTCGACGCCGAGCGCCAACCCAGCGGTGCAGCGCAAGGTTCAAGTGAACGACACACTCGTTCTGGCTAACGGTGTGCGAGCCTCTGATTACACGTTCGAGGCGTTCTTCGCGCGGCTGCAGCAGATGAAGAAGCCTGTGCGGCTGACCTTCCGCCGCCAGACTGACATGACGTCCCCCAAGAAGGGACGCCATCTGGATCGCAAGGCTTCACTCACGGTCGAACTGCCGCCAAACTCGAACGCAACGTCACCGACGGATTCTCGATCGTCGAAGCCTCATTATGACCCACCGATCACCGACGCTGGCACTCCTCCGTTGAGCCCGTCGCCGCGAGCAGACGATGATGCATCGGGCTTTGGCTCGATGGACAATGTCTTGGACGTCACAATCAAGGAAACAAAGATTAAATCGTCAGGATCTGGTCAGAAGCCTCCAACAACACCGCCGTCGAACTCGCCAGCCAAAAATCTGTTCCGATCGGTCGGGTTGGAAGCACGACGTAGCCTTGAGCGCGCTGTCAAGTCTCGGATGCCGCAAGGACGGTCAAGCAAGCAGCCTGGTGAAACTGTAGTGACGGAGACTCTCCCTGAAGACCTGTTGGATGAGCTCGCAGGAGTGGATGAGGAGGGCGAGAAGGTTGGAGAGGGCGACGTCAGTGAAGATGCAAGTAATGTGAACGAGATACCCGAGCCAGAGCCAGTCAAAGCCCCTAAAGGTGAAGTTAAACCAGAAAGCTCGACACGAGCGATTCCCGAAGATGTGCCCAAGGCTAAACGGGAGACCAAGACACGAGCGCTGACGGAGGAAGATGTGAAGGCTGATTCACCGAAAAAGTCTGTGATGAAAACGGACGTGATTGGTACTAATCGCGACGCCATGCCTTCTGCCTCCCCATCGCCAGCGAAAGACACATTGAACAGTGAGAAAGAACCGGAGAAAGCCACCAGTCCCACAGCAGCTATTGCAGCGGCAGCGGCTGCAGCAACGGTGGCAGCGACATCTGCCGCAGCAGCGTTGGCAGTGGAGGCAGGAGGAAAGAATGAGCCAGGATCACCAACACCGTCGACGGATGAATCCAACAACCCGAAGCCAGCCAACAACAGTGATGCGTCACCCACCAAATCGCCGTCGAAGGACTCCAAGTCCACAGACACAGCAGTTGCAAATTCGCCGTCAGAGGTACAGAGCGACACCCCACAAATCAATGACATCGACTCGGAGGCACCTCCAAAGTGCCGCGAGGAAGATGAGCAGGAAGAATCGGACGAGCTTGAGCTTGAGAGTTCAGATGTGAGCACAAAGGTGACGATCCCCGAGGATGATCCACTGGATGCAGACATCTCGTCCGTGGATCTTGAAGGCCCTGATGTGATGCCTGGACTTGTGACCAAGCGACCGACTGGGGGAAGCAACATTCCACGTAATCGTGGCAACAACAACCCAGCGCTGGCCAAGTATAAGAAAAAGTCAAAGGCCCGGCCGTTAGCGAAGTTGCCGCTATTGCCTGAAGAGGAAGCCCAGACTGTGCCTCTGGTGGCGCCACTCGCGGTGAACACGACGATTCAAGTGCGTGGTCGCACTACGCCCAAGCCAAGCAAGATGGAGACGCCAGACGGTGCCACTTACCTGATCAAGTGGAAAGAGAATCGTAGCATCGGCTTGCAGCTCAAGGAAGTGAAGCTGGCACGCGGTGTGTACCCGATCGTCATCGACGTGTGTAAGGAGCCATGCTGTGAGTCACTGAAGCATGTGTGCGTGGGCGACATCATCGTCGAAATCAATGGCCGCAACACGTCGACGATGGGCGTCAAGAAGACGGTCAACTTCCTCAAGACGTGCTCCAAGACGACGCTCATGAAAATGCGCCACGGCCCAGGCTTCGCCAGCGAACGCGTGAGCGCCAGCATGTGAGCACGCCTCATCCACGACACGTTCCTCACTAGCTCAGTGCCTATTTATCTGCCACTTCGAGCGAGCTAGCTCTGTCAGCTCCTGGTTGTCGTCCTGTGAGCCGTGCTATCTTCAGTAAAAACTCTGCGAAAGCCCTCAATCAATAGACATATGAAATCGACGGGTTGTTTCCTCATTCCTGGTGTTCGTATATTGATTCTTTTTGGTTTTCAAATGCAAAATGGCTGGCTGGTGCTGTTTTCACTCGACCGCGCTGCTTGCTGGTCCACCACGGCGCTAGAACCTCCCAATTCAAGTCAGCCATGTTTCCAGCCACCATTCACCACCAGCCACGGCTTGTTATCCTCCCTTTTCCTTTCCTTTTCACTTTCTTTTCTCCACTTCCACGGGCTCAATCTGAGCCATCGCTGTCGTTGACTTCGTCGCCATCGCCACCACCTTGCCTCACCGCATTCGCTTCGCCGTGGCCACAATGGTTTGGCTTCTAAATGAACCACAGCGCATCGATGACATGCAGCGAGTCAGTTGATCACGTGACGGTCTGTGCCGGTGTGGGTTTAGTGGAGGGCGGCGAGTCGCTGCTTGATCTTGCCGATGGCCTTGGCAGGGTTCAGGCCCTTGGGGCATGTTCGCGTGCAGTTCATGATGGTATGGCACTTGTACAGCTTGAACGAGTCATCGAGGGCGCGCAGACGTTCCTCCGTCTTGGTGTCACGCGAGTCATCGATCCAACGAAACGCCTGCATGAGCACGGCCGGGCCGAGGTACTTGTCTGGGTTCCACCAGTAGCTAGGGCACGAGGTGCTGCAGCACGCACAGAGAATGCACTCGTACATGCCATCAAGCTTCTTACGGTCTTCCTTGCTCTGCAAGTGCTCGACATTGGCGTCCTTGACCTCATCCGACTGGAGCCATGGCTCGATCGAGCGGTACTGGTCGTAGAAGTTGTTGAGGTCAGGCACGAGATCGCGGATGACATACATGTGTGGCAATGGGTAGATCTTGGTCACTTCGCTGTTCTTCTTGATTGGGGCCAAACACGCCAATGTGTTGCCACCGTCAATGTTCATGGCGCACGAACCGCAAATGCCCTCACGGCACGAGCGACGGAACGTTAGCGTTGGGTCCTGCTCGTTCTTGATCTTGAACAGCGCGTCCAGCACCATCGGGCCGCAGTCGTCCAAGTCCACCGGGTACGTGCTCTCATACGGCTTGCCCTTCGACTCCGGGTCCCAACGGTAGATCTTGAAGTACTTGATGTTCTATACCAACAACACAGACCACAACCATCAGTCACACTGGCATCTTGCTCTCTCTCCCGTGCATTCCCCTCCATCACGCGCGTTATCGCCACCCGCATCACCGCACCCGCCACCTCCACGTGCGCTTGGCGTGGTGCTTCGGTGGACTTCGCATACACACAATCACATATGGACAAAGCGCCAACTCACCTTTGGCTTCTGCGTCTGCAGCTTCAAGTCCCCAGCAACGGCCGCGGAGCTGAGCGCGCGGGCGCCGACGTGTGAGGCCTGCTTGGCGTGGCGAGAGAGCGTCAACATGTTCATCGCGCGGGCGTGTGTGTGTGGTCACGGCCGTCACTTGGTCCTCTCCACCTGGGCCGTTGGGAATTGGGGCGGAGCCCACGGACGTCTCGGCCGCACACGGGTCGCGGCCCGGGTCTCGACCACGTACGAGCACGACCCCCCGTCGCTGAGAAGACGGGAGGTTCCAGCCGAACACGTGGGAATTCGGACAGAGGTCATGTGGAACGTTCCAGATGCGCAATGTGGAACAGGTGGTGGGTCCTCCCAATCTGACGGGAAAGGCAGCTGCGAAGTGTCAAGCTGACAGAAGGGGCTGCGTTGTTAAATAAGTAAAACACATATACACAAAAAATGCGGGGAAGAATGGACACATAAAATCACGACCATGACGCGCCGGTCGAGCGTGGTGCGGCAGTTCCTGCTGCGTGTGCATCCGGACCACTTCCGCACGATGCCGCGCGTGCATGACGAGAACCTGCAGTCCATGCAGCTACTGAACCATTTCATTGACGAGCACGCCTCGTCGTCTGCGACCAACGCGTGGCATCGGCTTGGAGCAGGCGCCAACGGCGGCAAACAAGTGCGTCCTCGATCATCATCCTCACCGTCTGATGATGACCTGGTGACCTGATGATGATGATGATCTCCATCACCATCATCGCGCGGTGCCGTTGAGCTGTTCGTCCATGTGGATCTAACTGATGGAACGTGTGCGTGGCTATGCTGTCTCAGGTGCACTTCAACCTGTTCACGCGCTCTGGGAAGGATGTCCAGCGCTTTGCGTTGACGCTGTCCACGGCGACGCTAGAGCGCAACATGCGGTCGATCCTGACTCAATGCGGCGTGGTCTTGCCGAAGGATGCCTCGGCAGCATCGACAGAGTCCAGTGGCAGTGCGCATGGATCAGCCAAGCCATCCACAGCTCGAGCAAGTTCGGCGTCGTCGTCGTCCACGTCTCGACGGCGCACGAGACCGCAGACTGACCGCAAGCAAGACACTTGGACGCCACCGGAGTACGACTTCCCGTTTGGCAGCATGGACGACATGCACCGTCATTTCCGACAGCAAGAGAGCGCCTCGCGGCGCAAACGCGTGCGTCTGCGGACGCTGGACGACCTGTTGGCGTTCATGGAGAAGCCCGAGACGCAGGAGCAGCAGCAGCAGCTCGCTCGCGCGTGGGCGTCCATCCAATCGGTCAAGAACACGCTCAAGCGCGAGTTTGGCATCCACGAAGTGCGCTGCACCTGCGGCTGGGCGTCACTGCACCTCAACGCCACAATCATCATGCTGCTGCGTACGATTCGTCAGTACGCACGCGCGCATGCTGGCGGTATTCTGACGCCAGAGAAATTCTTGATGGGTGCAACCATCGACATCAGGTACAGGCAGTTGCCGCGCTAGTTCTCGTTGCTACCACTCTGTGTGCGTCAGTGACAGCTTGATGTGTGCGCGCAGTTCTCGGGCATCAAGCATCGACTTCTGGGACGAATACGTCGTGCACTTCAACCCGGCCGATGTGCCGCTACAGTGGGTGGAAATGCTGGAGCAGATCGACAGTCGCATGGTCGGCTACATGCGGGGAGCACAGCAGTCGCTGGCCGCACTCCAGCGCGACGCTACGGCTGCGTTAGCCGACGTCCAGATCGTGCGTGGCCACACGTGCAGTAGCTCAGCATACAGATCATTTTTGCAGACGATGACTGCCGATCCAACAATTAGAGCAGCATCGGGGAATGGTGAAGGCACACTGGTGGGGCAAGTCACGATTCGCGTGGAAAAAGACGGTCATAACTGGAAGGTGCTAGAAAACAGCGATGTGCAGGTCCGTGACCACTTGCAATCGCAGACGTCGGGAGTGTAGCTGAGACTGATGGCGCTGTCTGTGAACTAGGTTCCTGCGGGTGCATCAGCATCAGCTGTCCGCCAATTCGTGCATCAACAGGACGAACACATCCGAAGTCGTCGTCAAGAACATGAAGCAGACACGCAACGCTTCGAGCTCATCGCGCGTGCGTGCGTTGATGTGTTTGGCTTCCGCTCCTTGACCATTAGTGAAGGTCTTCGCCTTGCGGACGCTGTTGCAGCTGGCGAAGCGTTGTTGAAGCACGCAACGACGAGTCCGGGTCGTGCTGCGATCATTCGCCAGTCCACACAGGGCCACAGCATCTGCGTCGGAAGATCTTTTGGGTTGGGGCAAGACGGGTGCTTCACCATCCCGCATGATTGGGACTCGTGAGCGTTATTCTCGGCATTGACAGACCGTTGCGAGATCGACCGCTTCTCTGCGAACCGGGACCACGTCAACTGCTTCGGACTTTGCGATCCACGCCAGGCAGTGTTCCAATAACAACCGAACGGCTGAGCATGCTGCCAAGCAAGCAAGCCTGTGTCATCAGCGGTGATAAAATTTGCGTTTGTACCACCTGTCGAACGATGCCTGGTGACAAGTGAATCCATACTCCGGATATGACGTGTCACGAAGAATATTCATCTTGCGTCTAACCCTGCATGCGGTGAGCACACACGCATCACATCACATGCCCGGTAATGGCCTCGGACAGGTCATTTGGCACGCAAGGTGCCAAATGCCTTCTGGACAGGCAACACTTGAGGCATTGAAACAACTCCAATTCAATTCGGTCGAAAGATTGGCGCTATCGAGCATGGACAGCCTGTTGGTGGTACACGTCGCAATTTGGAAGTCAGCGCACGCACGTCGCATGTGTCATGTGTACGCGCCACACTGCCACACTGCCAACCCTTCCTTGCGAGCCCACGCAACGACAACAGCTGAGCGATACCAAGGTCGCGTAAAACGCTCATGTCCTACTGTTGCGGTCGTTTGGGTGCCGGCGCGACAGTCTTCATCTGGCAATGTCCGACACGATCACTGTCGACGCATGCGTGCAATTTGAAGCGATCGAGCACTTTCTCGATGCCCTTGCTGCCTGTGTGTGGGTAAATGATGAAGCAAACCGGTGGAGCGCCTTCCAAGCACTGCAGCTGGACAACAGAGCAGCTGTGCAGCATGTGCTGCTGGAAGCTCAACGACGACTCGAGCTCAAACACCAAAAGAAGACACGATGGACAAACGTCGAACAGAGCGAGTGGCATTGGCTGCTGCTGCAACTTCAATCGCTGTCGATGCTCACGCAAGACACAGCGCTGATGCTAATGCTGAGCGACATAGAGCATCTGTGCGCTGAAGCTCATACAGACACAACCGCCATCACAATACCATCGGACAGTATCGAATCAAGCGCCTTCAGTAGCAGATCCCACATGTTTATCACACCGTTTTGTCGACAATCCAGCTCGTCGCGGTCATCGAGTTCCATCAGATCGTCTGTGGATCGCATGCTTCTTCGATCCGTGTCTAGCTACGTGGGTATCCAAGCGGGGGACACGTTCTACTGCCAGATCTGCTTCGAGAACGTACGCACCACGGACAGTGTGGTGCTCACAGCTTGCGGACATCACTTCTGCCGTGGTTGCCTCAAACAGTATTTGACCGTCAAGATCAACGACGCCCAGCTCCACCCCGTGTGCTTCTTCGATGAGCAGACACCAATTGACCGCGCATCTAGTAGCACAACGGCGAAACCCAGTGTGTGCGGTCGTGTTATTCGCGTCGAAGATATCAAAGCCATTGTGTCACCGGAAGCGTGGATGAAATACGAGCGCTTTAAGATGCACAAGGAGAACGATCGTGCCCGCGACTGTCCATTCTGCAACCACACCCAGCTTGTTGTCATCTCGGATGAAGCCGAGTCGCTGGAATGCGTGTGCGAGTCCTGCCACAAAGCGTATTGCTTTGATCACAGCAATGCTCACACAGGCCAAACATGCGCCGAGTACGAAAAGGAGATCGCTGCGATCGAAAAGATCAACCGCGCAGCGATCAGTGCCATTTCGAAGCCATGCCCAGGCTGCAATGCTCCGGTTGAGAAGAACGGTAAGCGACGTGGCATTTGATAATGGTCTCGCCGTAAGTGAGTCCGACGTTTCTTGGCTTGTGTGATGAGATGACAGGTGGGTGCAACCACATGACGTGCCATCATTGCAAGACCGACTTTTGCTGGCTCTGCCATGCGGTGATCAGTGACTCCGCCCATCCAGCACATTTCCAGTGGTGGAACGGTGATGGTTGTCCTGGCTTGCAATTCGATGTCGATGAGCTTCCAGCAACAAGAGGTCGCTCATGCTGTGCGTGGCTCGGGATAGCGACCGTGGGGATACCGGCGTATTCGGCGGCGTTTGTCGTGGCTTTCTTGTCGTGGCCATGGCGCCCATTCCGTACCACGTTCATCGAATACTTCACGCTCTTCATGAATTGGTGGACTCAGTTGCTCTTGCACGTTGTGGTCATCCCCGTGCAAATTGCCATTATGCTCCCGTTTTTGCCGCTGATCGGATTCGAAGAGTACGAACATCGCGCAGCCGAGCTCAAGGCTGCACGACATCAGCTGATATACGACGCCTTTCACGATCAACCCGCTCAAGCCATATGCAGGACGTGCGAACAACTTGTAACTGGGACTCCCGGTGAGTGTTACCGATATCGCTGGATCGTGGTGGAGTGGTCTCATCATTGTGTTCCAGATGGAAGTATGTGCTCGACGTGCACGAAATGCAGCGTTCAGGTGTGCTGGACGTGTGGCGTCCCAGTGCCTACACCAGCAGCTCAACGAGCTCACTTCAAGTGGTGGCACGTGCGCGCGTGCTCATCGGCAAATTCGTTGGGGCTATCGCTGTACGCAGCATTTAGTCTTCTGCTCTGCAGCGTCCCGGCGCTTCTGTTAACAATTCTGCTGTGGCCGTGGACCTGTATTCGGACGCGATTCGAGCACCGCATTGACAACGTCTTCAATTGGTGTCTACGGCGGTGCATGGCGGCAGTTATGTCGTTGCTGCTACTGATCTGGTTGGTCATGGAGCTGACGTTCAACCTGTTTAAATGCCCATATCGGGGATGGGTGTACCTCTCTACCATAAGTAACGTGGATCCAGCCGAAGCAATGCCAGCTGAAGCAACCGTGCGATGCAGTGATCAGAATATTTAACGGATTCAAATGGCAGCACTGTCGTGGATGTTGGGACTCAGGTTCTATGCCGAGTGTTTACACGTCCGCTTTCGTCACTAGTGCCGTGAAGATATTTGCCTCTTGTGCTGGCGTTGGCAATATCCCTTGGTGTTCGCTGAGCACATCTAGCGAGATGCGCACGTAGATGCTTCTGCCTCATTAAGACTGCAGAACAACAACGCCTCTGCCAGCGATCGTTTGTTGAGCACGACGATGGTCAATGTAGCCGCGTAGGACGGAGTCAGCCAATATGGTGTGTACCACACTGGTCGGTATTGTGGTGACCCATCGACAGCATCCAGCACAGCACGAGAATGTCGAAGCCAACAACAGACGACCAAGTACAGACGACCAAGTGTCAGTGCAATATGAAGAGATCGAGCGCTTTCCGATGTGCTGGCATCCTGCCGTGGGCGAATAAGGAGCCCGAGCGGCTGAGTGCCTTCCGTTGCGGCTGGACAACACAGCAACGGCTGTTGCTTCCAGTGCGACGACGATTTTACCACCAGCACCCGGAGCCATCGCGAATGCACAAACGTCGGCCAGGACAGAGCGAGATGCACTGGCTGTTGCAACAGCATCGGTCGCTGCCGATCGTTGCGTGCCGTTGCTGGTAAATTTCGTTGAGGGTCGGATACGGGTCAGGACTGAAAGCGGTCAGGTTCAGTTTTTGGGGGTGTTTCTGGTGGATCGGGTGCATTTGTCAGATCGGTCGCCGACAGCCGCACACGTCAGACTGCTTCCCAACCGTCGTAACCACCCACCACCGCAGACGTCGACCGCGTAACCACCCGCCACCGCAGACGTCAGACTGCTTCCCACGAGTTGTAACCACACAATGTCAGAGCTGGGATATCAAGGCTTCTCCAACGAAGGGTTGCCTCAGACAGAAGCAGCCACCGCCGTTGACGTTGAACGAGAGGATAACGGCGTCATTCGTACTGAACAACTACCTGCGTTTGTGGTGGGTTCCGCTACACGAAGGCATGGACATCTAGCAAAAAGATTGTGTTTCGATGCAGCAAGTATCGAACAAGAAGTGCAAGGGCAAGATGGCGTTCTGACCATCCACGATGGGTTATCACATTACCAAGCCCCAAAGCTACCAGCGTCCCATGCTTAAGGCGACTGTTGTGGATGTTACGGCGCAAATGAAGAACACAACGTATCGATTGGCATTGGAAAACCTCGCCGAGCCTGCGTCAAGTGTGTGGGCAGCTGTGAACACTCCATTCTACCTTGCCGACACGGACAACGTGCTGACGGGCTTGACGGAGCAGCAAGTTATCAATCGATTGTACTGGGTGCGGCACAAGCACTACAGTGAATGTGCACGGTCTGGTCGAGGTGCCGCCACTTTCACTGGTAACAGGAGAGTCGGTCAACTTTTTTAAGTTCCACAATGTCATCAGCTCGACCACGGGAAAAGGTGACCGCATGATCGGTTGGGCACATCCAAGTCTCATCAACCTTCTTCGTTACCAGAATACGACGATCTTCGTTGATGCAACTTTCAGATGTGTGCCACGAAATTTCGCGCAATGTGTTATCGTCATGGTCCACGATCGCGCATTCGACCGTTTGTTCCCGTCTTCTACGTCCTCACGACCGTAACGACCTCTGATACCTACTGGGACGTTATCAATTCAGTTGTTCAAGCCACCGACCAAAAGCTAGAACCAGCACAAGCTGTTTGAAATGGGCTTCATCAACACTGTGAGTGTGTAGTTTCCCACTGCTGACACCATTGGCTGCTTGTTCCCCTGAAAGCAAGCACTACGTCGCAAGATCAAGCAGCTGTGCATTTCAGAGCCACAAGCGCAGATTTCATTGGCTAGAGGTGTTCTGAACATGCTGACGGTCATCCTACCGGGCAAAATCCGACACCAAGGCGTTGCGTGGGTCAAGCAAGAGATGAAGGCGCAATGTGCCAGAAGTGGTTGTGGGTATTCAACTCAAAAGTGGCGAAAATTCTGGGCTTACTTTCGACTTGAATGGCTGGAGCGAATTCCGTCAAAGTTCTGTAACGTACCAAGGTGATCGAGAGTTGGTGGCACGCACAAACAACCCCTTGGAGCGATTCAACCGATAACTTGGCAGCTCATTTCCAAGCCCCACACCCAAGCATTCCTGTGTTCGTCACGACCATCTGTGCCCTGTCGAAGAAGCATGCCGTGAAGCTTGAAAGCATTAGCAAAGGCAAGTCACGACGCAAAACACGAGAGAAAACTGACTCTTGATTCGGACGAGGACGCGATTGAATTGGAGACTGAAGATGGTGGTGTGGACTTATCTGACAATAATGCAGGATCCGAACGTGAAGAGGAGGACATCAGTTTTGACAGCAAAGAGAGTTCTGTGGATGAAGATCAAACACAGGGTGTGGACATGTGCTTTGACTATGCGAGCGAAGGTGATTCAGAGTGTGAACTCAAAGTGTGAACTCTAGACGTAAAGGAATCCGACACCACTCCTTCGCTTGTCATACCACTCTTTCATTCCCGAATTTGCCACGATGGACTCAAGTACTCTCTCAGTAGCCGCCGTTTCGCGCCCAACGTATGAGAAGGCTTGCCAATCTGAAGCCAAGGAGAAGAGTCCTCGCGGCAGAGTAGACAGCAAAGCTTGTCGGCTGCTATTGGTGGCGCTTCGAGCGGTGTCGCCCACTGAGGCGCATATTATTCCCATGGACCGCTTGCTCATTCGCGCAATCCCACAACGAAAGATCTGCGGCGCGCTTATGGAGCAATACCTGCCGGCAGTCGGCATCATCTGCAAGCGCCGTGTACCAGCTGTTCTGGCACTTCCAGCGCCAGTCAACAAGGCGTCTGCCAACGAATCAATCGACTTGACCGACGACACGCCGGTACGCTGAGTACCAGCTGTCATCAACGCCGATTACGTTTTTCGAAACATTTTTGCAGAGCGTATCGTCGACGGGAAGACGCAAGTTCTCGTCGACTAGGAGCACCTGGGAGCCAGTCGCGAACGTTCCGAAAGAATTCTTGGATAAATTTCGAATGAGAATTAAAAAAATAATCGCATTCCAAATATACAGTAATTGGGGACTCAAACACACATGTACACTTTGCATACACGCAATGTCGCTACGCTGGAAACAGCACGCTGACGGAGGGTTGTCGCTACGCTGCGAACAGCACGCTGACGAGTTGGCTGCGTGAGCTGCGTGAGTTGATGATGATGCCGGATGGATGTGATTGGTTATGGACTTACGTGCGTGTTTTGTTCTCGTGCACAGACGCGTCTGAGTGGCGGCGATATCGCGCCACCAACTCTTGCGGCTCCGTCGTCGCCGGCATCAACGCCACCATGTGACCGCATGATCATCTACGCGGAGTAGGACATCGCTCAAGTGCTCACGACCGAGTAGTTCACCGTGAAAGATCCGCGTCACTCGAGCGAGGTGAGTGAGACTGACGCAGTTTGATGGAGGAACGTGGGGAGAGCAGTGTATTGATCGCTGCTGTGTGAACATACAGCTGGCCCGCGAGGGTGCGCTGAGGATTGGGACGAAGCTCGCCAAGGAATTGGGCGAGCCGGAAGCACCCAGTGAGTCTGGCGCTGTGCACGTGGAGAAATCCCGACGCCACCCAGCAGACCCCGGCCGCAGCAAGCGCTGCTGCATCTTGCATGGCGATGGTGACCGTCTGATCTTCCACTTCTTTGATGACCAAGGCGTGCTTGTTTGCCGAACCAGAGAAAATGAACCGACACCCCTGTTCGATCGATGCCGCCAGCGCTCAACAACGATAACGCGAGTTCTGACACCGATGCCGACAACAGCGACGATGAGGATGGGGATGATCACTCTCTTGCTGAACCAGAACCGGAGTCATTCGAGAACATCGCAGATGATGAAGACTACGAGGAGAAGCCAGCTGCTCCGATGGACATGGACGCATAAGATGAGCCTGAGCCTAAAGCAGCGTGCTTGGAGGAAACCCGAGTGACGAAGCCTCAAACGGTGAGTGGTCAGTGTTGTTGCACCCATGGTGTGGTTTGTGGAAGCGAGAGCGGTGTGATTGCTGACTCGTGGATGGTCTTGTACACAAATTCGATGTGCGCTCTTTTTGGTGTTCGAGGGCTTGATGGAAGCTGCTCCAGGAGTCGTCGCTGGTACTGCATCGGTGCGACACGCACCGACGTGGGCTTGAGCCGGACCCCGGCTCTTGGTGGTCCCAAAGACTGAAGTCAGCGGGCGTGCGCTGACTGCGTGCGCTCTATCTTGGTCAAGGACCGTGGTTGCTGATGCATCAGCGTGGTCGCCAGGGATTCACTCTGGAGAAGGTTGCGTTCAGCTCTGGTGACATGGGTCGTGGATAGTGTACGAAGACTCGAAGGCCAATGCAGTGTGTGTTGCTCTGGATTAGTTGATCTAGCCCATGTACCCGGTAGCTTTGAGAAGTAACTTTGTTCAATGAAAATGTTTGCATTTGATAAAAGTTGTTATCGCTGCGGTGAGAAAGCTTGTAATGGCACAATTCAAGAAGTCGTTGCTGTCAACATAGCGTCGAGTGCGCAATGCGTTGTATTAGTTTCGGTACTTTATGCCTCGGACTTGTTGAACTCGCTTCCTTGTGCTTGTCCGACCCGCTGGACTTGCGCACCACCCAGAATGATCAGCACGTGCACTTTAGATCACTCGTGCATTAACCAAAGCTTCATTGAGGTCGACGTCAATCAGGGCAGGGTTTGATAGTGACACTGCCGGTGCAGTCACAGGCAAACCCAGGAGGCAAAACATGTCGAATCGCACCAGCGTCTCGACGATAGACGACTTCAACCGTAATATACGTAGTTGAGCGCGGCCGACCGACGTGCTTGCTCACCTCAGCATGACATACGTGCTTCAAAATCTGTCTCCGCAATTGCTACAAGGCTGCCTCTGTTCTGCTGCTGTTCTGCTGCTGCCGACGCGTCGTCGACGCCATCGTTCGCCGGACCCATCCAGTTGCACGAGTGCGACGCCTAACATGAGCTGGATCTGTCAGAGGCGCATGTTGCTTTACGCGCTCAGTCACCTTCAGTCACCTACATCTTCCCACTAATCACGCACCAACAGGGGTCAGACTTCCGGTCGGGTCAGGCGATCAGGTCAGAAAATGCACCTGACCCGAAAATCTGACACGACCGGTATCCGACCCTATTTGGAGTTAACCCTGTTGCTACTGCTGAACTATCAGCAGCAAGTGTGCGACTACGATAGCGCCGCAGACACTGACGAACGATTTCCAGCCCAGTGACCGAAACAGCAGTGATCTCACGTACATCTCACCGATGGGATGCATTCTGGGGGCACGTTCTATTGTCAGGTCTGCTTGGAGGATGCAAGCATGGCGGACGGTGCGGCGTTCACCTCATGCGGTCATGACCCCTGCGAAGGTTGCCTCAGGCGGTATCTGACCGTCACCTGTCAGGGAGAAGACGGCCACTGCCAAACGTGCAGTGTGCGGATGTGTGATTTGCGTCGAAGACATCAAGTCATCGTCGCCGTCGGCCACTTGGACAAAATACGAGCGCTTCAAACTACACAAGGAGAACGACCGCGCCAGCGACTGCCCATTCTGGAACCATACGCAGGTGGTTGCTATCACTGACGATGCGGACTTGCTGGAATGCGTGTGCGAGTCTTGCCACGAAGCGTTTTGTTTTATTCACAGCTGCGCACACACAAGCCGGGCGTGTGTCGAGTACGAAAAGCAAGCATCGGCGACAGAGAAGATCAATCGTACAGCGATCGGTTTGACAAGACAGGCACGTCATGTGGTTGCAGCCTCCTAAACAACCCCCCCGTACACGATATGTCAGTTGGCACACCACGACTAGGTCATAACCGTTCTTCTCGACCGGACAGTTGCAGCCTGGACATGGCATCGATATGGCACCGGCTTTTGTTGGTTGTGCAATGCTGTGATCAAGCGCTCCGCCGGCGAGACACATTACGAATGGTGAAGCCAAGACGGTGATATATATAGAGAAAACTAGGGTATATTACGTTTGTTAACTGTCGAATTACCTGCCATCTTGCAAGACAGCAGGTAGAAGAATCACGTAACCCGTCTACGGGCGGGGCTAGAACAACTCCGGCGACTCGGCTTTGGACAGACACTTGCTGTTGAGCTGGAATCTTGGCGACGGAGCGAGCTCTGCTTGCTCTGTGCTCTAGCAGTGCTGTCCGTTACCGCACGCCCCACATCTGTTTAGATCTACCTAGTTCCTCGTATTCTCACAGCCACCGACTCCTGCAAGCATCCTGTTGTAACCACCAGCTAGCTCCTAACGTTCCTAGCCACTTTGGCGAGCCATCCCGAAGATACGTCATCGCACGGAGCATCCTGCGACCGATGTGTTCTCCGACATTAACAATCGTAATACCCCTCAACAGGCGTGGAATTTTGGCTTCGCCATAATTCCAGGCCGCCGCTCTATGTGTGGCTCAGTGGCATTGAGCTGCCTAATGCTCGATATCGGCATGCATAAAACTGGTGATTTTCCAGTGTAACGCCGTTGTGTAGTGTGTGGAGACGGTGGTGGTGAAAAAGCTGTCCATCGCCCAGTTCGCCGCGTGTCACACATCTTGTTGTACGTGCGTAAATGGTGAACCCAGTGTACGCCTGGGATGTGATCAAGGTGGTCGCTGACTTGGTCATGTAGTTGTTGGAGATGTAGTGCTTTTGGCCATCGCTGAGTCTTCAACGGGGCGATGATGAGTTTGCTGTCACCGACGATCGTAATCTGTTGGAGTTGTCGTCGTCGAACCTCATGCAGCTCCGTCGCTGAGAGCTCGAAATTCGGCATAATTGTTTGTGGTAGGTGCCTCAATGTACGTGCTGTTGATCCACATAACGGCGAAACCGTCTGTGCCTGCACCAACCAGGATCGCTCCAGCGCCCCAGGCCCCGGATTGCCACGTGATCCCCGTCGAACAACAGGATCCAGCTGGTGTGTAATGGTGGGTGCACTGGGAGCAGTTCGCCACTGCCCATGATGCTGTAGAGGGCCCTAGAAGGCGCTCCGTGCTCGTTGTCCAGCAAGTTGTCAGGTAAATGCTGCCGCTTGTATCGCGCTCTGCTTTGCAGCACCGCTGGTATGTGGGCTTGGCTAGTCGAATGCCTTCAATCATTCACCTTAGATGTGGTGGATCAAAGTCGCCACCTAGGCCAACCAAGAAGTCTTTAGTATCGCGCTGAGGTTGTCAGCACACGGGTTGCGTCCCATGGTTGCCATAGCCCCACGCCACCGGGGGGGGGGGGGGGGCATGCGTGGAAACGCCGAGACGGTTGTGCGAGCGAGCAGGTAGGAACTGTCAACCAGTCTCCGAAGACTTTGTCGCGCTAGTCGCGTCTTGGGATTGTGCTTGGGGCTGCCGTTTCGTATTCACTAGCGTTCATCATAGCGCAGTTGTTTTATCTGTGGCGCTCATTCAGGACGAGAAATATTTACTTCCTGGTGTGGTTTTGCTGACAGACCGAGTGCTAACTCAAGCATGCTTAAAATCTGGTGTGGTACAAGAGAACCTTATGCTCTGATTTCCGAGTGTTGAGAGCCTCGTGTATTACATTTATGCGACACACGCTGTTGATCCACTTGATCAATCTTCGTGCGATACGAAGATAAACTTGTGACGCTGAGCATTCGGAGCCAAGATGCACATGACAGTATGAATGAGAACGTCGCCGACAGCCCCCCTCGCCACCCAGCTACCCTACTTCGCTCCCGCGCGAGTCTGCAACCCCTCTCGCAGGCACTGATGCCCATGCTAGTGCCTTAGTTGTGTGTGAACGCCAGTATCACAGGCGTCGTCGAAGCACAAGCGTGCTACCGTGACGGCGATGTCAAATGCGTTTCGTTGGTAGCGCCAACGAGATGGTCCACCACTGTGTTTCGTTTGAAGTCGTTCCAAATGGATCAACTTGTATGCTGGAACGCGGGTGCGATCATGGAAGCAGTGGCAGCATGGAGCTGGAGGAGAGAACCATTGACGGTCGTTTCTCCTAGGAACCCATATCGCGGCGTAGGAAGTCAATACGACCCAACGACTGCACCGGAAAGGGCCAGAGGGGAATGACGTGCCGGTGATGGACGAAAAGCAAGTTGAAGTGAGTAGTTGAAAATCAAGTTTGTTAAAATCAATAAACCCGCATTGACTCAGAGCATTAGTTTCATGGTGTACTTGCTTGGCAACACAAGAAATACATACCTAAATACGTAGATGTGCGGATGGATGAGGGCCTTGTTGGCCTGATAGCTGGCGACGCCGAGGCTTGAATGGCTTAGCGCTGATGCTGGGGGCAGTTAAAAAACCACGATGAGCCGGCAATCATGTTGGCGGTACTGCCTCGGCGACGAGTCGCACATTGGAGGTGTCACCCCTCCCACTCGTCCTCCTTGTGTGGATGCCACCCCATCCAAATGTTTGTGACCAGACACGGGAGGCGGAAGAACGACAGCAGAAAGAAGATGCTCATTTCTCTTCTCTCACTCTCGCGTGCGTGCAACTGGCTTCACAGACGATCCTTCATGCGGCCAATAGCTGCTCGACGCCGGCGCTTTTAATGGACGTGTGCACAAGTTTGATGCTCGGATTGGTGGAATCCACGCTGGCCATGTCTGCACGTGCGCACACGTTGAACGCTGTGATTGGTGGAATCCACGCTGGCCATGTCTGCACAGGTCTTCGTACGCACCCAATGATGGCCTTTCCCCACGAGAAACCGGAGCGCTGTCGCACAGTGCTACGTGGAGGTTCCGGTTGGTCGCTCCACGCAACACATTCACTTGTTCGCTGGGTTGGCCTAAAGCATTTGTGGTCATAATCTCAGTCACAACGTTCCTGGTTGGTTCTCGCTTCGCAGTACATCGCCTCCGTTGATGACACCAAGTTCATGCTTAAGGGTGAGCGTCGTGAGCCTTCAGGCACCAAGATATCGGAGGCGTACTGCATATTGCTCATAATGTGGGCTGTCGCATAGATCTGCTTCTTCCGCATCGTCTTCCTGGGTGATCAACATCTACACTACCCTAGCCAAAAGACCGCACTATCAACAGAGCTGATGAGTCAACGCGCGACTTCGCTTTCAGGAGCGATGGCGATTTTCACCAACGAGCTTGTACAACCACCGCCATGCCATAGATGTGAACGTGAACGTCTAGGAGGTATTGGGCTTCCCAATTCAGGCTGTACCTGAGCGAATGAAGCCCAGCACCTGCGACGCGCTGTTTAATGACGGCTTGGTCAACTCGGATAACAAGGAAGAACAAGGTTAACACGTGCCATGCGTGGTCAAGAGCCAAGTGACCATCCACGGCTGCGCGTTCCTTCCCTTCGACATCAAATCGCATGACGCAGATGTTCGTACCACAGCGCCAACATCGGCACTGCCCTCACCGCTGCTCGTTTCGACGTCGACAATAACGGTGCCAACGACACACCGACAACCGCTGCGTGGGTGCCGCGCACTGTGACCACGGTGCAGGCTTCTTCCACATCACCATGACCACCCGCGGTTGTGGGTGGTCAACGGGGTGTAGTACACACCGAAGCAAACTGTGTATGACACCGGCTTGGCTGTGACAGGCGCCCACGCTGGCGTGGTGTTGTTGTGAAGTTATCGTCGACTGCAGTGAGTAACAGACTGCGGAAACACAACGTTGTCGGTGGGCGTGACGGTGGGCTGACACGCGGTGGAGTGAGGGGTGAGAGCGGCACAGGTGGTGCGATCTGGATCATAAGCGGAGCGAGTGCAAGCCACCGCACATTTCGCATCGTTGTGGTTACAAATTGGAAGCGCTGTCTTTCCAAGCGATCAGCATTAATACTGTCATGACCTGCCGTGATAAACTCGGAATCCTGTACGCACAACTTGCATGAATAAGCTGGCTGCAGAAGTCGAGCCCTTGACCCACCATTTTCCCATTTTCCCTGTCCTCTTTGCTGACCTCTATAAGAATGAATGCTTTCTTCATCTCCAGTCAGATTGAGCTGAGATCTGCGCCTTCAGGTTGGCTTCGGTGAACCTCCGAAGTGGGGTCCGATGCGTCCCGTTGGCCATGGTTTGATATAATTCACCACAGTTTCGTTTGGTCTGCCTCATTTAACGTGTTTGGTGCACTAGACCTCTCCTTTAGCTTCTCGTGCAGTAATTATCATATTGCTCTGGCCAGGCCCGACGGCAACAAAGCCGCCCGCTGGCCATTATATTGGGTCGTTTGCGCCACATTTTTGTCAGCACAAGGAATTCAGCGCAATCACAACACCACTTGGTGCATCGGAAGGAGTACAAGGAAATCAGAACACCTGATCCCACACTAGGTGGATCAGCACTTTTGCACGAGGTTTAAATAACTGCCCCATTCAGGACACCTTCTTCGAATACTTCGCGCCGCTCATGGATTGGAGGAATCGGGTGATCATGTGTGGTTGTGTTGGCGCAATTTGCCGTCATCATTGCGTTGTCGCCACTGATTGGAATTGGCGAGTATTGGCTAGTCACCTCGTTGCCGGCCATATGCAGCAGCTACACGACGCATTCCAGGATCAACCTGCTTAAGGCACATTCCGCTAGCAGCTCGCGGCGTGTCGTCCGCGTAAGGGTTCGTTTCGGTTTACGTCGTGCCGTTGCTTCTTGATCCAATAGTCTCATACTCGTGCTTCTGCTCTAGACAGAAGCTAGTGCTCGAATTGTGCGCAAATCAGCATCCAAGCATGTTGGACGTGCGGACAATCGCGCCAACCTTTCGAGGCACAACACGAGCACTTCAAATGGTGACAAGTGCGGGCATGTTCGTCAGCCGCCTCCTAGTGGACATCGTGCTACGCGGCGCTGAGCCTGTTGCTGTGTGGGCTCCAGCGTTGATGCTGACGATGCTTCTGTGATGATGATGTGCTCGAGGTATCGACCACGACATTGAGCATTTGCTCAACAGGTGTTTGCTTACTCCGCTAGTATTGGCAGCGACGACGATAGCGGTGCTGAAGGCAGTGTTAGCACTGTTAACTCTGCAGCACACCAACCTCGCGCAACGACTGCGACCTATCGATCTCACAAACGACCACCTACAAGTGGTGAGCGGATCTCTGGTGCACTTGAACAACTCGTTGGGAATCAACAGCGTTGGACCAGGTCGATAACCGAACGGCAGTCAGAGCTGCAGATCACGCTTAAAAGTTTCGTTGAGGGTTATGGTTACTCAATGTCGACGGACGACAAACGCAAGTATGTGCACCATATTTTAGGGAATCAAGCGGCTGCTGAAGCGTTTACGGGGCTCGAAAATATGGAAATGATACCAAATGTGCATGTATTGCTTACCTTTTTGATAGCTAGACAACTACACTTCCATCGCGAACAGCGATGTATTGGATATAATCATTCCACATTGTTGCCATCTCTTTGCGAAGTGTGCGCATCCTTATGTCTGCACGGGCCCCCTGGGGTGAAACCTGATGGAGTTCTGTCATCCGTGACTGGCTCGTCCAGTGAACCATATGCTTCCCGTGATCGTCGTAAAAAATTGAAAAGCACAATATCACAACGTAAAAAATGAGCTAGCTTCGGGTTGTGGATACGGCAGCATTGAACTTTCTCTCCAGCATGCCAAACGCTCGTTCAATAATATTGCGCAGCGACGCATGTCGTAATTGAACAATCCTTGCTTTGTTGTGGCTTGTAGGATCCTGATTGCCAATCTTTTTAATGGTAGCGGACGCTCCTAAATGGTGTTAGAATATGCGCATTCAGACTGTACCCAGCATCATCAAGGCAATATTTTCCCTCTATAAGAGGAAAACCCCGCGTGATGGCGTCGTCGAGTCCCCAGCTATCGTGAGCAGATTCCTCCCAGCCCGATAGAACGTAGCAAAACACCATTTGAAAGTAGCATACGCCAAGCACGTTCTGCGAAATATTCGCCTTGCGGTTGCGGTACCTAGCTGACTCTTCTGCAGGCGTTAGGACTGGAATGTGCGTGCCTAGAGGCATGTCAGAATATCAATGAATAACAGATGGACGTACCATCTAATGCGCCCACGCAATCACGAAAGTAGGGGAAATACTTCGGCAAGGAGAGTAATGTCGCTTGCCGGTCGCTTGATGTCGTCAGATTCAAGTGCGAGGATAGCCGACATGACTTCGATGACAATGCGCGACACTGTCGAACCACTTTATTGCCACCTTTCGCGACTCTGACCGTCGATCGATTCATAATATGGATTAAACTTAAAGCTTCTCCCCGTGCACATGGTTGTTGTAGTCTGTAGACGCCCCGTTTGCTCCAGCGCAGTAAAGAGAGAGCGAATCATTGGCAAGCGCATTCGTGCCGACTCATAAAATCGATTTCGGTTGCCGGAGTTGCAAAGGTCGTAACAGGTTGAACCTTGTAAAATGGAGTTGTGGCGCGACCCTCTCGCGTATCGTGCCCAGGTATGGTCCGAGAATGCAAACGGCTCGAACGACATTGTCGGCTTGCTCTGACGACCGCGAGCGTTCCTCCATTATGTCTGCTATGCCACTGTGATCCGAAAGGATCGTTGCGATGCCTTTCAGATTTAATTTCCTTGTGAAAGCGATCTGAGCACATCATTGGGGGTCTTGCCGTATGGCTTGCCTGATCAACACGACCAAACAGAGTTTTGTCAAAACCAGCGTTTCGACGAAAACAGAATCTTTTGAGATAAAGAATGTCAATACAGCGCAGCGCATCGAACGTACCATACGTGAACAACGGGTGACGAAATTCGCCTTTGACATTGGTCTTCACCTCTACATGTACCAAGGGCTCCACAAACGGAAATCCGGTCGACATTGCACTGGGAAAGGCATCGCTTTGGTGCTCAATGACTGCCATGTGAAACCTCCGCAGATTGCGAGGGAAAATTTATTGCAATCTCTGTGTTGTGTCCAGCTTTCAGTTGGCAACATAACTGTGTGGCCAGACTAGCTTCTATTCCCGCGAATCCTCGTCCCCATTTGTTTCTCGTTCCATCCCTCTTGAGCGGTTCTGATGCACACTCTTGCTCGACGAGAACACCAACGCAACGGAACACCAGCATTGCGTTCAGCTCACCATTTTCTGGTGGAAATGATCGAGCACGCCATGTGGTGTGTGAGGCGTCGCATTAGTATATACTTACTATTTGTGGGGGTCATCAAATCAGCTCCATGTCAAGGAGAGCGCTCGCTCTTGCGGATAATTCCTACTCTGCTGCTACCGTCGTGCTAGCTGTAAATCGATGTTACTGCGCGAGATCATTGTCGCAGTGTCGGGTCACTTATCCCCAGGCCTGCAGCTGGGTGGCTTCCTGGATGAACCGCATGTTCAAAGCGATGTTGGCGGCCGAGTCGGTCATCTTGTTGTATTGCCGGTAGTGATGACTCCAACTAGCTACGCTGTGGGAATCCGTCATACTCCAGATCGCCGCATACCTTCGCCTCAGGTATGTTGCTTTGGGCGGCGTACGAGATGACAGTTGCCGTATAATCATTCCGCTGTCTCCCACCAGATGCAGCGGAGAGTAGCCACCCAACGTGGCCGTGCGAAACCCAATCTCCTCTTACAGTTTGAAAGAGGAATGCAAATTGGAAAGTGAATCAACCCTTTCGCGGTTACTTGGCTCTAGAACCCGGTAATAAGTGGGGTTTTGCATTGGGCGGTAGATGCCGGAATCAGATCACGCTTTTTCCAGTGTTTAAGAGCTTGGTCAACCGTGTTTGATACGCACAACCACCCATCCATCTTCCTTCCCTTCCAGTAACGTAGGACATGAATCGCGGCGGCCCAATGCATTCCATTTGGCTTCTCATTGAACTGCGCGAGCAGCGACCTTGCGACGCAGATGTCTGGGCGTATTCCATTGGCAACATTCAACAGCGAGCCATTAAGCGCTCTGTACTTGCGTGCATCATCGAGTGCCTTGTGTTCCGTTGCTGGGTTCAAGTCATGACCAACTACACCTGCGTTTGAGCTGGCTGCGCGTCGAAACGATCGCTCATTCGAGTGACAGCCTGTGTTTGACGAACAACAAGCTCTCCCTTTTCCCGCGCATAGTTTACCTCCATTCTTAACGCAAACCGCGCATCACCAAGCGTGTTGACGGTGAAACGTGCCTTGAGCTTGTTGCGCACTTGTTTCGCTTCCTTCCCCGCTGCGCACCCAACTATCAGATCGTCCACGTAGAGTACCACGTAAGTTGGACTTCGCCCTTCGTGTCGAACAAACACCCACACATCCGATGTGCATTGAGTTAATGGACTTGAACATTGAGCTGATGGTCTATTACCACACATGTGCGGCTTGCTTGCCGTACAAGCGTCGACGCAGACGGCACTTCAATCCATGTGCAGCATCAATACCAGTCGGAACTTTCACGTAGAAAATCTCAGCTAGATCACCATTCACGAACGCTGTTTTGACGTCGTACGGCTTGATGAAGAACCTCAAATGACAGAAAATTGCCAGGAGAATTTGCACACTGTTCCACACTGTTCATGCATATGCCACGGGGCATACGTTGCTGAATAGTCGATTCGTTGCGGCTGGAGATATCCCAAGGCCACCTGTCGTGCCTTGAATCTAGTGATGTTTCCGTTCTCATCATACTTGTGAGCGAACACCCATTTGTGACCGCTGACTTTGCCTCCACTTGGTCGCCTTACCAGGTCCCAAATGTGATTTCGGCAGTCTGTGCGAAGCTCTGCGCGGATTGCCTCCTTCATCTGGCCATGCCATTGCTTCTTCGTACGTCATCGGAACAGCTGTGCTACCAGCGCGATTTCATATTCATCGTTCGTACGAGGGCGTTTGTTCCAGCGTTCGTTTTGGCGTGGGTTGCTGGTGCCATCAGTGAGAAGACCGGCGCTGGGTTGATACCGTTGCCTAGCGTGTGGTTGCCTGCTGCTGAAAACAAGGCGATTATCGGCAGGCTGCTAAGGCTGGTACGTCACGTCGCTTGCGGTTTATCGGTCACGCACCAACTTATACCGTTTGAAGTCACTGGTTTAGCCGTCACGCCTCTCTTACATTGGTAATCGCTCAACTTGCGTGCGCAGAACAGCGGGACGGAGATTCTCTACCAAGAGACCGCAGCGAAGCTCCATCTAGGGTTCATAGTCTGGGTCGGTTTCCGTCACGCGTTCAAGGACGCCTTGTAACCCGTGGCTCTCCACAATATTGTTGAACTTGCAGAAGTAGGCAAAGACACGGGCTTCGTAATAGTCAATTGCCATGTCTATCTGCAGCCGCGAGCCAAACAGAACCTTGAGCTCGGGAACAAAGACCTTTTTGACCGTTCTGCACCGCTTCTCGATGGCAAACAAGACTTCCACGTCCGTTTGCTCACTCTTAAGCTTGATGAGCACGAAATCCGCTATGGTGGTGAGCGCTTTAGGCTTAATGCAGCCCTTTAAGGTGGCAACCATGGCTCGCCCGTGATGGCTTGGTGTTGGTGACGTAGTGCAACCACTCACGATGCCACTTGATGAGGGTCACCTGATCCCATCCCTTCAATTTTGAAGCTTGCACGACCTCCTAGACGGGTTGGGGCACCGTCATGTCAACATCGCAATCGTCGTCGACCCCCGTAGCTCGTTCCTATGATGCACTTCTTTCTCCGAGCCTTGTCGGGAGCAAACTTGCTTGTGGCTGATTTACTTAGCCGCCAACCCCTTAACCGACTGCCAAAATTCTCTTGACAGTATTGACTTGACCAAAGGCTATTGACAACTCTGTGACCACACCTTGCTGGCAGGCGCAAAGTAAACTTTGTCCCGACGATCCGGAGGCTTCACCAGGAAGCAAATTGGTTACCTACGACGTTGCTGAACTCTACGACCATAGCTTGCTTGCATGACTAGCTTGCTTGCATGACTCGTGCCAGGCACTCGCCAGCATACGGATGGGACGTGTCGGATGTTCCGTCCATAGCTCGACACTAATCAGAAGGTCCTGAATGAGCGTCGGCAATCACTTATCCGCGACACGGTCCAAACAAATCGGTTCACGAAACTTCGAAGCGATTGCACGATAGCTGCGGATATGCATGCCTGGCAACGAAGGTTACTTTTGGCACCACCACCGCACGAGCCAGCCGGGCCCGCTGGAGATCGTTGGCTGTTTTGCTTCTGCCATGGTGGGGGCGTGCGCGCAGTTGTGCCAGTACCCGTGACCGCAGTGCCTGGTTCGCCTTTGTTTGCCCAACATGGATTCCACGATACCTGGTGGTCTCGTCCGGCCTGAGGACTCCCATACCACGTCTTGCATGTGTGCGCTGACAACGACGATGTCGTCGCCATCACGATACAAGCGAACGGCTTCGGATCCACAACCAGTTGTTCGCGCACGTCGATCCCGCCACGTTTACGACAATCTACTTCGTCGCTTTCAAGTGATGACGAATGGATTCGATCGTCGAGCTGCGCCTAATCCTTTGACAGCACGCGGCGCACGCTTCAATCCATGCCAACCTACTCAGGTATTCAGGACGAAGTCCCCTCTTGCTGTAAGATCTGCTTCGAGGACGCTCGCATAAGCCACAGTGTAGTGCTCACGGAATGCGGCCATCGCTTCTGCCACGACTGCTTGGTGCCAGTATTTGATCGTCAAGATTAACGACCCACTCTTCATCTGCTTCATCCCGTGTGCGTCTTTGACGATTAATCCCCAACCGAGTCCTCCAACAGTTTGCGCCAGCACTAAAGGCCATAAACCGTTGTCGCACGGTTGTTTCGCAACAGCCACAGCCGGGAATTTCGAGATTTTAGGTACCTGAAAGGGCAAAGTTCCAATTCATGGCCAACAGGACGATGATCGATCACAATCCATTGCGAGTGCTACCAGGTCAGCTCCGATATCACACTGACGGTATTCAGTGCTGAAGACACACTAGTGGTGGATGCGTCACAAGAATTTGCAGCCAGCATCCATCAAATCTACCTGAGGAACACGCCATACTGTGCGACTACCTGCGCGTACGTTTATAATCTGTGACACAAGCTTATACCGGTCTAACGGGACCAGTGCGTTGGGCTCGGCGTGCTCCGATGGCGCATTGGAAGGCTGTGCTGACGGTCCAGATGAATAGTAGTGAAATGAGGCAGCGTGATTGCGAGGTCCTTTGTAATTGATAAAGTTGTAGGCGGAGAAGAAACAGCAAGCCCAGCTTCAAGGCCCAGCATACACTGTAAAATTCTCGCTTTCTTTAACCCGTCCACTTTTACCTCTGCTCCAATATTTGCAGTCTCATCTCGCAATGCGAAATTCTGCCCGGAGTCACCTTCTCATTTTCTCACTATTACGAGCTAGCAGGTTACCAGCTCTTTAATTGTCCCGCCGCTATACTCAAAATGTAGCCCGTACACACCTTTAAAAGGAATAGAAGCATTTGAGTGCACCAACACTTCGACAACAACAACAGCGCTGTCAATGTCCACAACACTCGCACCAACTTTAAGGCTCAAGTCTACTTTAACCCCACATAAATATACAGCACGTGTATTCAACTGTTTGAGTTTCCTACAGCAATAACCATTGCTTTCCTGCAAAGTGCGATGCGCATGTGCATCAGCCCGTGCGTTTGCGGGCTAGGGCACGATGCACATCGCGACATACGATGCGGTTGGGTAAGATCGTTTCCCTCCGCGAAGCATGCCATTCAACGGCGCATGTCCCCAGTCAGATGCCCATTACATTGGGCATCTCATCCTTCACCCCACATGTGTGCTCCATGAGGGCAGCATGGAGCATACATGCGATATGGTTCGCGATGCAAGGAACACACACAGAGATACATATGAAAACAGAGAAGTTTACACACGGGCAAGCACACATAGACTCGCATGCGCATGCATGCATTGCGGGGCCAAAGTTTCCGATGACGGGTTCATTCGACAAAATGGACCAGCCGAATGAGCCCGTCATCTGCCCCCGCTGCACCAGACCGTTTGCAACTCGGCGCAATATGCGTCGCCATCAGCGTCGCATTCCAGACTGCGTGCCGCCGCCACCTCCACCTCCTGGGGAGACACCGCAAGAGCGCGTTTGTCGACCGCGCAACGCGAGACAGGCGCGTTATTGCGCAAACATTCGCGCTCGCGCCGCCATCGCCGCGGCCGTCGAGAATGATGATCAACAGCAAGTCGTTGATATCACCGAGGTGATTGTTGCACCCGGTGAGATAAATGTTCCAGGTTGCATTCTTTGCTTCCGTCCCTGCAACGAACCCCAGCCATGTCCACATTGCCCGGCAGCATTTTGTCGCGCGTGCATCGACAGGTGAATTGTGACATCCTGGCCAAGACCAACCTGCACCACCTGTCACAGGCGCATCATCACTCGTGACCGGTCGTGCCGTGCCTGTGGCAACGAGGTTGAAGATGATGTGAGGCCGACATTCACCTGTCAACACCTGTTCCACAACATCTGCATCACCGATGATGTGACATGCCCAACGTGCAGCAGCAGCCTACGTTAATCGATTTTAATACACTGATCAGCTGGCCCATACACGATGCAGGTCGTTTCCACCTTCTTTCTGGCCCGCCTCAAGGCTAAGGGGCATCAGAGACAGTCATCACGAGCGCTGGCCTGCGATGCGTTAGCGGGCGGTTCGCGCATCTTCACACACGCCCTCCAATGTGTAGACGCTGATGCTCACTGGGAGCACAAGCGTCTACAGAAGGGAGCACCAGCGTCTACATAGGGAGCATGAACGTCTCCACGCCGCTCCAACCGCACACACACGCCACCACACACACTGCTCCCTGGTGTAGACGTTGAGGCAGCACGAGCGTCTACACAGGGAGCACGAGCGTCTACACAGGGAGCCCGATCGTCTACACCTCCCAGCAGCGCTGATGTAGACGTTCAGCTCCCTTTGTAGACGCTCGTGCTCCCCTGTGAGCACATGCGGCTGCACCGGGAGCACAAAGCTCTAGCCAGGACGCACAGGCACCCACACAGAGAGTGCAAGTCCAATAATGTGCCCAGCTCAGCGCGATGAGCGCGGGAGAGGACGGTTGCCTACCACAACGCAGTGCCAGAGGACACTCAGAGGATGTAACGGGGCGATCATCCCCCGTTGCTGATTGGTTAATACTCTGCATAGCTGCATTCCTATTGGTAGATATCCGTCGTCATCCTGACGACCAAGCGTTGCATGACAAGCAACGCTGACCAAGCGATTAGCGCTTGGTTGTTCACGTAAGAGCTCTGCTCATGAATACTCACTTCGAATCCAGATGTGACGGCCACGACGGCCTCGGCGTCGGCATCGGCCGTGGACGAACACCCGAGCGATTTGGATACCGTGCGCATTGATAATGATAATGCCGAAGAACGGACAGCTGTGGTCGTCACAACTGAAGGAACGGCGCCATCTACGACGACACCACCAACGACGACGAGTGAGACGGAGACGGCTTCGATGGACGAGAAGAAGCTGGTGCACCAGTCGTCGCTGGCGTTCGTCTTGCAACTCGCACACACGCCTCGTCACCCAGAGGGTCGCATGACGTTCAAAGAATACAGCGAGGTGGATGCCCGCGTGGCATCACACGGCTACGAGATCTCGGACCAGGACCTCGAGATCCTGGAACAAGTGGCAGCGTTGCCATTCAAGGACAAGTACGGCTGGTTCCTGCAGCAGACGACAGCGCTGGTCAAGCCGTGGGAAGAYGGGCATCTGAAGATGCGCGTGCACCGTGACAACATCCTGGTSGAGKCGATGGAGCAGTTGCTGGGTGTGCAGATGRAGCACATCCACATGCCGCTGCGCATTGAGTTTATCGGCGAAGTCGCGATTGATGCTGGTGGTCTCGAACGCGAGTGGTTCTCCCTCGTCACGGAACGACTGTTTGACGAGACCATCGGCCTATTCATGTGCGCGCACGTCGACTCACTGTCCTATGTGATCAACCCGAACTCGGAAGACGCATCCACTGACCATTTGCTGTATTTCCGTGGCGCTGGTCGCCTGCTCGGCCGTGCGTTGTTGGAAGGCCAGCTCATAAAGGCGCACTTGCGCTGCCATTGCTCATGCACCTATTGGGCGTCCCTATCTCGTTCAGCGAAGTCGAGGTCTTGGATCAGGAAGTGTACAAGTCGCTCAAGTGGATGAAGGAGAACGACGGTGTCGATGCCCTGGCGCTCGACTTCAGCGTGACGACACGCAAGCTCAACGGCGACATGGAGMTTATTGATCTCAAGGAGAACGGCCGCAATATTGAGGTGACGGACGAAAACAAGCACGCGTACATCAACCTGCGGGAATCAATGAGCAATCAATCTCTTACAAGCGCCCGAAATCGTGCCTCATGGACACAATGAGCAAAGCACCAGAGCCTGCGATTACGCAACACTGTAAACAAGCAGTCCCTGCGCAGTGTCAGAACACACGCATCATGCAAACAATGAGCAAGCAAGCCATGTGCTGCAAAGTCAGCAATTACGCAACACAGTAAGCGAACACGCCCTGCGTAGTGAAAGAACACACTCATCATGGATCGATAAGGGCGTGTGTGAAGATGCGCGGACTGCCCGCTGAAGCTGCGCCAGCAATCGTGCCCATGGACGCAATGAGCAAGCAAGCCATGCCCAGTAAAGCCCAGCAATTACGCTCTCTGCGAAACGTTGCAGCTGACGTGCACTGCCGGTTTGCACATTGGGTGCTTTGGATGCTATGTTCAACACAATTTTCATTCACTATCACAACTGACAAAGTGCAACCAAGTGTCTACGCTTCCACGTGATAGGCGCCACAATGCCGGTCCATCAGCTCATCAATCGAGCCAGAAGAACTCCCCACCCCACAACCCACAATGCAGCTGCCCTGGCCACCTGTCTTTCTCGTCCCTAACGGGATGTATTTGTCAGCTCGCGGAGCGTTGGCGCAACACTCCCCACTTCGCATTTTTCCTTCGTCCGCACAAGTCTCCACCTCCAGCAGCCATCAGCACGTGAGCCCGCGCCCCCGGCCATTTCGCCAGGCTTCAACACAGCTTGCACCAGGCCTGCCAGGTCTGCGATTTCGCCAGCGCTGCCAGTGCACTACCGGCACAGTGCGTATGGCTCTTCGAGCTCGATAATCATAATATACAAATGTTTGTTGTCGTTGTTGTTGGCGTTGTTGTTGTTTAGTTGTTGTTGGCCAAGCCTGTCGGTTGTCCTAATCACAACCATCGGCGGACGGCTGGTTACGTATGTTCCGCATGGTGGGCTTGGTTCTGTGAAGCCATCTGACCCCTCTCGTCATCTATTTGCACCCATCTGACCCCTTATTTACCCTTATCCACCTGAATCTTTTCGTGAATCCATCTGACCCTTCGCATCTACGTGCACGCATCTGACCCATCGCCACATATACCATCTGCGACGTGCACCGACGATCAATCCTCGCGACCTGTGATTGCTAACTTGGTACCACAGCCATTCCCTGCGACATCGTGGCTGGCATGCATCTGCGCACTCCATGTGGTTGAGAGCAGAGGCAGCATTTTGGAAATCATGGCCGAGCCAGATGACAGAGGAGAGCAGCTGCAGCCGGCGAAACCTTTCCAGTACGACCTCATCAGCAACCGCCGGTTCTTCACGTACGCTGCTGTTAAACGCGCGACCGTGACCAAGGCGAACACCGTGCGGTGGTGCATGGACGCTGGGTTGTTTGCCCGTGAAATTCTCTGCCCATCATGTGGTCAGAAAGTGGTTCTGTATCTGCAGTCGGAGCGCTGGCGATGCAATCGACGAGAGCTCAGTCTGCACAAGAATTCGTTCTTTCAACAGACACGTCTATCGTTGAACAAGGCCATCGAGCTGATGTACCACTGGGCTGCTGGGAATTCAGTCACGGTTGTTTAGCAGATGACAAAGGTCAGTCGAAAGATCGCGACCCAGTGCGCTGCATGACTGTCTGTGTCAATGAGATGGAGCGATGCCCCGTTTTGGTACGTAGTGAAAGCACGGGCACTGTGTTGTGACTGTTTGAGTTGCAGATTGGTAGAGTTGAACATGTGGTCGAGATAGACGAGACCAGCCTCAAGAAGAAATAAAAAAACGGCCGCGGCACACAACATGAAGACTGCTGGTTGTTTGGTGGCGTAGACAGAACAACCAACAAATGGTTTGGTGTGATTGTCGGCCAGAGAAGGACTCAAGACGTTCTGTTTCCGTCAATAATCAAGCATATCAACGCAGGGTACGTCTCGTAGCTCACGGTCGTTTGGAGCTTACCCGCACTGACTTGGCGTTGGTCATGTGTGCAGAACACTCATCATGAGCGACAAGTGTGCCACCTACGTGACGGCGGACGGAACACACAACCTTTCCAATCATCCGGCCTTGGTTGAACAAGGCTATCGCCTCCTGTGGGTGAACCACTCTGAGAATTTTGTTGATCCCCGCACAGGAGCACACACGCAGTGCTTGAAGGTGCGTGGGAAGTTCGGCTGAAGGGCAACATAAAGGCAAGTCGCTTGTTTGTTTGGCTTTTCTTTGGCTCGTCTTTCATCTACTTACTGTTCAATGGGCAGGCGCGACGCGGGATGCTCCAGACCCAAAGGGAGAAGTTCCTACAGGAGCTTCCAGACGAGAAGCGAGCTTCGCCTGACGCCATTTTCATGGGTCTGTCCCTAGGTATACGTCACCACGATTGGATCTAGGCTAGAGAAGACTTTCTACATTAAATGAATATTTTTTCTAGTGCATGCATCCTGAAAATTGAATCTGTATTGGACTCTCACTCCTGCAACATCGGCGTCGTTGCTCGTGCAACATATCACATCCGTCACATTCCATGATAGGTTCTCCTCGTAAACGTACTTACTCGAACACAGCTAGTACAGAACGATAAAAAAACGACGTTGTTTCAATCACAAGCTTTATATGAGACCACGTAGAACATAAAGATACCAATGCGCCATTTCACTTTTCCGAAAAATACGCGCGTTTGRTTGACGGTTTGAAAATCGCACCTAAGCGCGATCTTGCTCAAAAATCGCCTGAGAGCGCTTGTCGAAAATAAGATGGCTGGAAGTGACGAGGAAACGAAAGACGCTCCGGCTGAAGAAGAAGAAACCATTGAGTGGGCTCTTCAGGACGACTACGACGACGACGACGACGACGACGACGACGCCAGTGAGGGAGAAGTGTCCGCGGAGGAAGTCTCAGACGATGATTTGGCCTCCGAAGAGGTGGATTCGCCTACGCCGCCCAGCATGGCGGATGATAGCGATGGTGGAGCGTCACTGCACGACA
>NSDO01000086.1:70369-102201 GCA_002286825.1 Lagenidium giganteum | reverse complement strand
TTGATATCTGTCCGCCCACCCGGCCATGGTCGAATTTCATTTTGATACTTATCCACCAACTTGTCGAACTCATTTTCGACGTCAAAAATGACTTTCAAAAAAAAAWTTCGTGTGTTGCTTTGCGTTTTTTACTCABTTGTCAGGCGTTTTTTAGCGTTGTTTTACGCCCAATCGACGCAGCTCGCAAAAATACCCCAGATTGACCAAAACCCCCAAAATGAGATACGACAATTTTTTGGAGGTACGACGGGAAAGTGATGACCGCTCAGCCCACAGACAAGTTGTGGAGAACCTGAAGACATGTGCAGGAAGCCGAAATAGCGGTGTATCTAACGGACGCGCTAAACCCCGATTCGTACTTTGGTTCACTAGAATCTTTATGTTGTACGTGGTCTCATATTGTTGCGGGGTGAAACGGAACGTGTGCCAACTTTAATTTAACATTCATCATAGGCAATCACTGCGGAGCATTTTCTGCTGGTGTTTCATCACCGAGAGCCGAAAAGATTGCCGCGCATCCCCATCCCGGCAGTCCGATGAGATTGAGCGTCAGTTCCACAAGCAACCAGACCGCGAGCAGCAGTGACCATATCACAGCCATGCACCGACGCAGACACCAATTGAACAGATACCCGAAGTCGAGCACAGCTTGACCACGAGCGCACCGCAACGGCCACAGAAGCATCGTCAGCACCAAGGCTGGGATACCACAGAGCAACAGACTTAGCGCTGCATAGCACGATATCCGCAACGAGTCTGCTGATGAGCATGCCCGTACGTGCCACCACTTGAAGTGATAGCGCTGAGCCTCGGGTGTTGGGAGCGACTGTCCGCACGTCCAGCACACCCGAGCGCTGCATCGTGCACACGTCGAGCACATATTGAAATCTATTCAAGCACCAATCATGATGAAAAACAGGTCAGTCAAGTCACAACAGCAACAAACCAGAGCCAACGCATACCTGGAGTCCCCGTCACACGCTGATGGCATGTTGTGCACGCACATAGGTTAGGTTTATCGTTGAACGCGTCGCGCATCTGTTGTGCTCGGGTTGTGGCGGTGATGAAAGCCCGTCGTCGGTACTCGTTGAGTCCGAAGAGTGGCGACAGCGCAAGCAAGAGAAGTAGACACAGCAGCATCAGAACGAACGTTAACAGCTGATGCCACCAGTCCATGAACAGCGTGAAGTACTCGAAGAATGTTGAGCGCAGCGGACGCCAAGGCCAAGCCAACAAAGCCACGACAAAGGCTGCAGAGTACGCTGGCAACCCGACAATTGCGATTCCGAGCCGCGACCAGCACGCATGGGTTGTCATGGCTGGATCCGTGGCGTCGAAATGCGCGCCTGGACAGCCATCGAGATTCCACCACTGGTAGTGTGCTGGGAACGTTGAACCCTCAATGACAGCATTGCATAACCAGCAGAAGTCAGTCTGACAAGCCTGGCAAGTCATGTGGTTGCAGCCGCCTGCCAACAAAACAAGCAATAACGTTGAGCATTATGTGAACAGTGGAAAGAATGTCAGCAACAGGCTATGTTGTACGGTACCGTTCTTTTCGACTGGGCAGTTGCAGCCTGGACATGGCTTCGAAATGGCGCTGATCGCTGCGCGATTGATCTTTTCCGTCGCAGCAATCTCCTTTTCATACTCGGCGCATGTTCGACCTGTGTGCGCGTTGCTGTGACCATAGCAATACGTTTTGTGGCACGACTCGCACACGCATTCCAGTGAGTCCGCATTGTCTGGAATGATCACAACCTGAGCGTGGTTGCAGAATGGACAGTCGCGCGCGCCATTGTTCTCTTTGTGCAGCTTGAAGCGCTGGTGTTTCGTCCACGTGTCCGACGACACGACAGCTTGAATGTCTTCGACGCGAATAACGCGTCCACACACTTCGGGTTCGGGTGCAGTCGAACTGGTATTGTGTTCGCGCTCGCTTGTTGTCTGCTCCTCGAAGAAGCACACAGGATGCAGCTGCGCGTCGTTGATTTTGACAGTCAGATACTGGGCGAGGCACTCTCGGCAAAAGTGATGACCACACGCAGTGAGCACGACACTGTCGGTCGTACGCGCGTTCTCGAAGCAGATCTGGCAGTAGAACGTGTCTTCGTGCTGCATCCCCAAGTAACTCGACATGGATCGGACAAGCAAGCGCCGGGTGCTGTCGATGGACCGCCTGGAGCTCGACGACTGGATCCACACATCCTCAATCGATCGCGATGAGCTGAACTGTCGCAAAAACGGCGGAATGAACATGCGCGAACTGGTGGTGGTGGGTCCGAAGCTGTCCGTGGGCATCGTCATCAAGATCGTGTCGTCATCGTTGCACATCCGCTGTGCGTCGTCCAGCATCATCAGCAGCACGTCGTCCAGCGCAACAATCGACAGCGACCGCAGCTGCAGCAGCAGCCACTGCCACTCGTTACGCTCGACGTCCGTCCATCGCGGTGTCTTGTGGTGCTTGTTCTGCAGCCGTCGCTGCGCTTCGAGCAGGAGATGCTGCACGGCTGCTCGTGCGTGGTCCAGCTGCAGCGCCCGGAAGGCACTCGACCGCCTTGCCTCGTCGTTCACCCACATGCAGGAAGACAGCGCATCGAGGAATCGCTCAATCGCTTCATATTGCACGGATGCATCGGCTGAGTCAAGTGTCTTGGACATGGTCTGAGATGACGGCGGCACCGACACCGACGTTCGGCCTTGGCCTGCGATGATCGTTCAGTGGGTGCGTTCGAAGTGTGGGAAGGTCCAAACTGCCCAATGGTGTGGTGCACACCATTTTGGTGTTGGCTACACATCAACTGGTGCAAGAGCTCACAATGGATAACCATCTGATTGCTGTCATTCAATTCACGTGCGGGACACTCACCGTCCACCGCCGTTGTGTTTGAGTTTGAATGGATTAAAAAATCGTGGACAATCACTACCATTCATCATCAGCAATTGGAGCCTCACCGCTTGGTGTTGTATCGCCGAGAAACACGAAGATCACTCATCAGCCCTACGGCACGAACGGATAGATGCGGCAGTCGCGATTTACGAGCAGCGATCACAACAAAAGCCCGTGGGTAGTCCACCCAGTTTTGACTCGTGATGAGGTTGTGTCGTGTGACAAAGCAAAATAGAAAAATTCAAATAGCCGTATAAAACTGAGCGCGATGATAGAAAACGAGGTGTGTTCGCTACGTTACCATCACCATCAGTGCCCCCAAAAGGCAAAGTTGAATCATTACGTGAACCCAATCGTAGAGGTTGACCTCAGAGAGATTGTACCCGGAATATGGATCACGATAGCTGCAGTAGCTGAGAGGAGTTCAGTCACAGGTGATATTCACGCGAGCTCTGTCTTGTCAGATCGACTTTTGTTGGTTGTGCAATGTTGTCCTCGAACGCGCTGCCTTCCCAGCGCACTATCAGTGGTGGAATCTTGAGCGTTGCCCAAACACGCACTTCGGTGCGACTGATGCTGCCTTCACTACCTACAGATGTTGGTAGCGGCTTGGGATTGCAATATTGGAAGTCCCAGTGGTTCCTAGCGCCACTCTTCGGACTCAACTAGTACCGAGTGCCGACGACGGCCATTGTGACCCGCGCGCAACAAATGCGTGACGCCCTCCACGATATCTTCATCTCAGAACTACAACAGGTTATGAGCCCAAGCTCCGCCTCAACCAAAGACTTCCCTCGCCTGACAGGCGCCACCAACTTCGACGTCTGGAAGACCCGCGTCGTGGCTGCACTGGACGGCAAGAATCTGGTCGGGTTCATCGAGCGCCAACACTACGAAGGTAGCTCCGACAAAGAATCGGAACCAGACAGCGATAAAGATGCTAGTTCCGACGACGTCAACAAGGATGCTGGTGAAGACGATTTGGATACCAACGGTAAAGACACTCAAGTCGAAGACAGCGCCGACGAACTCCGTCCAAACTCGGAAGAAGATAGCGATGACTCAAGCAAGCCGCTTGATGAGAAGAATCTTCCTTCACTCCGCCCCTTTGGCCAGACAGCGAAAGCGTTGGCGCGTAAGAAGTGCTCTCAGATGATGAGCGCGCGCATGCTGCGCCGCATGGAAGCAAAAATGAAGACGTTCTTGATAAATACCATCGATAACACCCACAGTTGACTCGTGAAGAATCTCAAGTCATCGTACGAGATCTTCCAGTTAATCTGCAAGAATGTACGAGGGTGCTGCCGTCCATGGCGACCCCTACTTCGTCCAGTATAACCTGGTGGAAATCCAGTATGCTGAGTGCACCGATCTAACGGAATTCTTCCTGAGACTCGAGAATGCGATGAAAGCCGCATCCGAAGCCACCGAAGATGGAGTGACTGACATTCAGCGTTCGCTATATCTCTTTCACTCGATGCCCAGGTCGTGGAAAGATGATCTCCGCATCTGGAAGGGCACGCGAAACTATATCCCGTATGAAGAGCGCAAAAACAGAATTGAGGCCAAAATCCGGGAGCGACAAGCCTATACGAGGTACATCAAGCTCCATGGATCTCCGGAGAGCGACGCCACGAAGAATGAAGGGGCTCTTATCGGCAAGACCGACACCACATTGCCAGCGCAAATGGGAAACCAAACCACCATCAAGTGTGTGCCCTATTGCAACAAGCCAAGGCACGATATTCGCCAATGCCGTGACCTTCAGAAGGATTCACGTGATGGCAACGTGAAGGAAGGCACAGTGCGACCTACGAACTTCGCGTTCAAAGGAAACTGGAAACACGCGCCCAGGGCATCCATATGCAACGAATCAGCGATCAAACCACCATGCAGGTCCTTTGTGGGCGTTCCGCCGGTGACGCATGGATGGTATGAACGGTTCATGAGCAGGAACCCTGACCTTGGCAAACGTCATGCGCAAGGTGTGTCGAATGCCAGCAATGCCGTCACAGCCGTCGGTGTGCGCAATTACTATTGAACGCTGCTCAAGTGGTATTTAGAAAACGCTCTGGACTCGTCGAGAGTCTTCAACGAAACCAGCGTTATCAGCTACGGGAGAAACTATAAAGTGATCGCCATCAAAGGCTCGACAAATGTGTGGAGCAAATCGTTGTCTGCCATCTTTCATTTAACTTTGGTTGTGGTTGCATGCGGCAATGCACAAGACTACTTGCTCCCGCCATCGTTCGTTGTCGAGAGAAAACTGGTGCCGACAGGAGTTCTTGATCCCGCCCCTAATTCTCAAATCATGTTCGACGCCAAGTGGATTTGTCAGCGAGGAAGTATTCATCCAGTGGTTGAATGTGTTTGCATGCAATGTCCCAGATACGGTAAAGCGTCCGCTATTTCTGGTTTGTGATGGCTGTAGTAGCCCTGTCGGAAACCCTGTCGCCGCGGCAGCGACGAGGCTCGAGATTCGTCTTCTGTTCCTCCCTCCAAATGCGATGCATCTGCTTCAACCTCTCGACGTTGCCGTTTCTCAACTCACCAAAAGGCAATTCGTCGAGAGGTTTGTCGCATCCAGCACGAAAATGGCCGTATCAGCAAGAGTGATGCCGTGCGCATTGGTGGGCGAACTTGGTAAGTATGCAAGGCGACACCAATACCGTGTCCGGATTTGAAACTTGTGGCATTTGGCCACCCTCATTAGTGGCTGTGCAGGCTCGCTACACTCTGTTCAAGAACAACGACGGTCGAGCGCTAGACAGCCTGGCTTAAGCACCGCGAGCTGATTATGTCGGAGCAGCTGCTACTGCCGCCGAAGCAACCTCCAAGCCAAGAACACGTGATGCGAAGGACAGCAGGCCGACACCAAAGAAGAGAAAGACTGTGCGTGTTGCTGGCCGATTCCTGTCGATGGAAGGCCTGTAGGAAGATGCGGTCAAGCCTCCACGGAAGAAGAAAGCCCCGAGTGCCAAAACCCCAGCGCAAACGCGAGTCGTGTCCACACCAAACATGCTGGAAGCGGTAGTTTAATACCCTGCTAAAGCTAAAATTGATGACTTTGGTTGCATTGTGTTGAAGAGGGCGACGAGTGGTCCAATACTGAAGGCAATTGTCATCGTGGATCCTTAAACGCATCAGGCAACAACAGATGAAATCTCTGATCGCTAATACCCTGTCAAATTCTGAGCCGATTGGAGTGTCGCGGCGAAGGGTAGTGAGTGAGAGGAACGCGCTCATATCATGCAGACGCATGGAGCTTCTTCCCATGGGAAGCAACAGCAAGTGAATGTCTTGGGGTTTAAACTGGTGCAATACGTTATCAAGACAATCGCTGCGATGAAGATGAGATTGGAATGGTGGCCGTAGTTACACCGGACAAATCCATAGTCAGCCTGGCCGCTCAAGCCTCAGGCCTTGACTTCACTTGGATCGTTGACTCTGGGTGTACTCGACATATCACGCAACACGCGGAATGGATCAAGGCAAAACAACCGATGGGAGGTACTATCACCGTGGGTGGGAAGAACAAAAGCCCCATCAGTGCCGTTGGACGAGTGGAACTCAAGATTGTTGATTCGAAGGGCGCTAACAAGATCCTGAAGCTCAATGACGTGCTCTACGCACCACAGCTAACGTTCAGCTTACGGTCCGTTCCGGCAGCTGTGAAGCAAGACTTCTGCTTCACTTTCAAGCGCGGTGTCTGTATCAAACACCAATCAACGCTTCAGGAAAAGGCCAATATCGCGGGGCACGCCGATCTCTACCAATTTGATGTCAACCCGACCTGACAACACGAAGCCCACGTTGCTCAAGCGGGTAAGACAAAGGCTTTGGAGCTATTGCACAAACGGATGGGACACGCTCCACGTGCGCACATTACAGAATTTCCCAAGGCATAATTCGGTCTTGAACTTCGCCAGCAACGCAGCTAGCTGCAACGTCGATTTTTGTTGTTCTTCCTGCATATTCGCGAAGTCACACCACACCCCGTTTTACGCTAGCACAGAGCGTGCAGACTATCCATTACAAAAAATACAGATATTTGTGGTCCTCTTCCTCTGCCTAGCATATCTGAATGCAGATACTTCGTCGTCTTTATTGAAGATTACTCCCGCTTCATGGTTAAATATGGGATGAAATCTCGCTCCAAATTGTCCGACTGCTTCGAGAACTTTCGCCGCAAAGCTGTCAATGATTTCCGCACCGAAGTGAACACACTCGAACGCAACTTCAACCCGTATGGTAAGGAGATACATGCGTTTTTGGCCGACAAGGCAAAGAAATACGAAATTCTAGGCCGCAAAATCTTTGAGAAATATGGGGCACACGCAGGATCCACCAACGCGTACACCCCATAACAAAATGGAGCTGCCAAACGACGCATGCGCACGATGAGGTGGTTCCTTTTTTGAACGCGAGCTTTCACTCTGATATCCTTTTCCGTTGCCCGTGATGGCCGATATGTAGCGCACAGCTTGCTCCCGTTCGCCGATGTAGTCGGTGTTGTTGAAGTCGATATTGGCGAGAAGCGTGCGCTCTTCGCTCGGGCAGGCATGCGAAGAGAAGTACTCCAGCACGAGTCGATCCGTGTTCCCTTCCATTCGAGCTGCCACAGCGCGCATGAACGTGACGTTTTCCGTCCAGGTCACGCTCAGCTTCTTTGCGGCCGCCAGCTGTGCATTCAGTTTGTTATGGTCAGTTTGCAGGCGAAACGATCACGCATCGAGGAACCCAGTTGGTGGTATGTCCAGTTAAGTTGTGGTGACGTTGGCGCAGGTGGTGATAATGATCGTACGCGATTCCTCGAAAGCATAGAGCCATCGCTCTTAATCAGTGCTCCTTGGACCGTACTTCTAGGTTGAACGTCATCAGTGTCTCGATCTGGCCTTCAAACGGGTTCTAGAACAGGCGCCAGTCAGCACCCAAGCCTACGTAGCGTTCCGTGCCGGCAAATTAAATGACGCGCAAGTCCTCGAGTTTTGGTAACCCGACCGTTCGAGGATCTCTCGAGGAGTCAGGTGATGCCGTCGGCATGCTGACGTTGTCTCCCGGTTGTGCTCTTGGTGCGGGCGTCACGGGTGTTCGTGTTGTGACGCCGATCGTTCCTGATGTCATCGGATTGTACCGTGACTCTAAAAGCTTGTAGTTGTTGTCGCAGTCGAGCCATCTCTCGCTGCATGTCCCCAGCCGTTACATTCGCGTGAGTCGTTGGCGTTGACGCCAGCGAGTCGTCTTCTTCTTCTAATTGGAGGTTCCGTCTCCGCGACTTTGGTTTTGACAGGTGGTGAGCGCGGACTCCGCCGTCCGTGCGCTGCTCGGCGTTTGTTGTGCTCATAACCTAAACAAAATTGTAGCGCCCTCAACTTGGCAATTGTCGTCAAGCTTCTCTTCGTTGACGATGGTGTCGCCGCTGCTTCTCTGGGCGGCCTCAAGTGCCTGGTACGTTTGCCGACGGTGTGCTCGTGATGTGGTGCAGGCTGTGGCACCTCGAAGTTGCCGGGAACCGGTCAATCTCGCGTCATACCGTACTGGGGTCACCTTGCTCGCGGCCTCTCGACTGTTCCGCTGCGGTCGCGTCTGGTCCCTCGAGCAGTGTCGTGCAAATGTGTGTTGTCAGAGCGTCGCTGAATGCATACGCGTGTGCGTCGGACTCCTCCAACAATCGCACGTCGTGTCCAGCGTGTGGTTATGCAGCTGAGAAGAATGGTAGTGCGTTGGCTTGGTGCCAGATTTTTCGAGCGCAACCATGACACGAAGAGGTTGAAGCATAAGATAGGCAGGTATTAGAATGAAATATAGACTGCTTGCTAACATCAAAACTGACCGTACACAGGAAGAGTTGAGGTTCAGTCGGGAGGAACGTCAACTTGACCGGTCAATGGTTGGCGAACTGACTTGCCGGCTTGCGTGTGGGCTCTTGCGCTTGATCTTAGTGCGATATGCCCCTCTGAGCGCCTCAAGTGACACATCTGGGAACACGCTCGCAGTGCCAAGCCAGATTTGCCAGGGCAGTCAAGTTCGGTGTCGATGTGATATTTGTTGACAACACGAACTTGCGCATGCCCCAAATGGCCTGGAACGGCAACAACTGTGGCGGGTATCAGCGCAACTGCGAGGTCGTTGTTGTTGAGTTTGAACGCGTCACGTTCGACCAAGCTCTCATGTTTCGGGATCGCTCTGGCAAAGACATCGATAACGCCGCCATCCAGACAATGTTCGACGCCTTCTGCCGTAATCGGGTGGGCAATGGATGAAGCGTCGGCAGTCATCGGGTGGAATCGATTCTTATCGTGGACAACTAGGTCCAAGATGGATTCTTTTCTGTTACTACCTTTGGTCAGTTCTTGCAGATAGACGTGTAGCTGCATCCGTCAGTCGTGAACAAGCATGTTGCGATGTGCTTCATCTAATACTATCCCTGTGTTTTGTGTGTCTGCATTAGTGTGACCATTTGTCTCTCGCACTCTTTTCGAAAAAGATCGGTCGTGGCCCTTCACGATTCCGCAGCTTGTTCGAATTTCCAGTGGCCATGTGCTCAAGGGATGGATGCTCGTTCAAGGTCACAGGAAGATTTGATCAGAATGCGTAAGAGCACCTCCCACGGAAGAGTATTTACCAAATGGAAGGATTGTGCACTGCCCGGAAGCCTGCAAAGAGGTGAGGTGACCCGCTTCAAGTGACCGGCTGCCTGCGCTAACGTGTAAGGTGGCTGGAGGGAATTTTTTGGCAACAAGATATCCTCGACATCGACGTCGAGACCTGGGACAGCAATACGTTTTGCCTTCACCAAGGTTTGGCGAATGTCGAGGCCTTCCTCAATCTAATGCCGTTCTCATCTCACAATCAAGCTGATCCTGATGTTGCCGGATGGTGGCTTCGTCGGTCACTCCGTCGCTAAGAGGCACGGTCCAATGTTCGTGGCTTTGTTGGATTGAAATCAGCTCATTGTGTCTTCGACAAGATTCCGTTCGAGTACCTTGGATACGCCAGAACTGAGCTGATCATTCAGTGAGATAGTTTGGACAGACTCTGCGACGAGCATATTGAACGCCACTCCATGATGAGAGAAGATCCCAAAATCAATGAAGCGTCAACTTGAATAAGGTATGGAAATCCTTGATCTAGAAATGGCTCGGAATTGGCCGAACGTAGTGGGGTTAATAGCTCCCGATCACCCGTGTTCGCCTGGATTCCGGCGAGTCCAGCCGATCCGAGCTGATCGACATCATCAGGTAGCCGAACACAAATTCGTTCGTGCTCGAATTGGGTCTGCCGGACGCTAAACGTGCAACAAGGGGGCATGCGACCAATCAGGTGCTTGCCGACCGGTCCCAAGCAAGGAAAAGAGCGCCGCGTACACTGGTTTGCCTCCCAGTGCACTCAAGTTTACGTGTTCGGCTAGAAGATCAGCCGAACCATCGCGCCAGGCTATGTGTTCGGCAAAGAATACAGCCGATCGCCGTTGCCGACAGCCAATCGCAGCAGATTCCAGCCGAGCGACTACAAGGACGAGGCGAATCAAGTGCTTCGGTGTGCCAGAATCGACTGGTAATCGACGGCAGAGGCACGTGACTTGGTACTTGTGGGCCCAACGCCAACAGGCACAAGTGGAGCGCGAGACCAAACAACGAAGAATGACAAGGATCACCTCGTGCACTCCACTGAGGAGCTGTAAATTTAGACAGCACTACACTACAGCTGGAGCGCGAGATCGGGTACGCATTTTCAAGTCCCGAGTGGCATGCCAAAGCGGAAGGTGAAGATGCCCGGAGGTCGGCGTGTGAGGACTCCTCCGGCCGAGACCGGACAGAGAAGGTCAGAGTCCAAGGTGGCGGTCACCGGTGTTGGATCACCCGGTGGATCGACCAGAAGTGAGAAGAGGGCGGTGTGGTTCGGATCCCATGCGAGTCCAAGCTCGCATGCTCCTGCTAAGCGTAACAGCGGAGCATTCAAGAGTGAACCACCACAGAAGAAAGAAGACAAGTTTGGAAGTGACTCGCCGGCATGCGCCAGGCACGCGCCAGCATACGAATGGCACGTGTCGGATGTTCCGTCCATAGCTCGACATAGGACAGCATTCGCCCCTTCCGCCGACGTCATAGCAGCGTCGTCATAGCCTTCCCCGCGTCGGAGCGCATTTTTGACCGTGGGGAATTTGTGGTTTGGCTCGAAAGGTAAGTAAGCGTTTTCCGTGCCCGTACCCGTGGGTTGCAGGTACGGGTGCGGGTGGGTTTCTGAAAGCTCGCTAATACCAGAGACGTCATGTGCAGTGCTTGTGGCACCGACTTTTGGCGCTACCATCGAAAAGAGTTCGTGCTCTTGTCACTTCAAATGGTGGAACGTCATGGTTTGTCCTGGCACACGCTCGACTCCAATCGATCGCTGCAAGCCGATTGTGGCGCAGCTTGCTGTTGCTTCTGGCCATTATTGAGGGAAATCCTGCGCGTGTCTTGGTATCTGTCTTGGCCGTTCCGAGCTGGCCATTTCCATCATTTCGTTGTTTCGCAGAAGGCCGCTTCAGCAACGACATTCGCTGGTGGCTGTGCTCACTTGAGCGCGGCTGCGAAGCGATGATCGTTGCGGTGGGGATGGTGCCCGTGGTTGCTATCATCACGATCTTCTCTTCGATAATCGTGGGCTGGACTGCGTGGGAAACACACACACACCCGCAATTCTCATTTTTCCTTATTTGTCTTCATTTGTCCGCATTTTCCCCAATTTTTCTCAATTTTTCCTCATTTTCTCGAACAAATCGCCGGGCGTTTAGAAAATTGGAATATTCAGAAGAACTTAAAGAATAATGCAACTAAAAATGCAAACACCTAGCGATAACCACAACACGATTCCAACAAATCACCACCCGCAAACGAGACTTCTCAATACGCCTGAGACTGGCACTCGGAATGCTGGTAATCTAAAGCCGCTTCTTCAAAGATATCTGATGAGTCCACACGAAGATCTTCGTTCAAGCGACGTTGCTGAGCAGGACGAAAAAGATCTTTGCCGAGGCTACGTTGCGTGGCCGCACGTTCACGTTTCTTGCGCTTGGCTTCAATCATGCTTGCATAGCGAGACAAAACTTGTTCGTAATGGGTCTTGTCTTGATTACGCAGGGGCCGAAACTTGACGTGAAAATTCGTTAACGCGAAGCACAGACGCGATACCTGGTCGAATCGATCTTCTTGCCACTTGTACGTCACTGCAAGCACCTTCCAGAGCGAGCACACACGGCCAAAGTATTCTCGACGATGACCCGATCAGATGAGATACGCTGGTTACGGGCGACGTCTTCACGCGACAAGGTTGCTGCAGATCCCTTCTTTGGGTAGATGCAGCGCATATGATTTGGAGCTCCAACGTAACCCTTGTCGACCAGCATGATATGCTGATCTGGATATTCCAGCGCCAGCTCACCATAATCAGCGACTGCACCATCTTCGTCAGTCTTGGCCAGCAGCTTGCGGTGCGTCGCCAGGTTTTTCGAGAAGATTGTCATATCGTGGACCGAGCCAGGATAGTGCTTCCACAAATGCACAGCAACACCGGGATATGCAACTGCGCACTCCAGCTTGAAACCGTACTGCCAGTGCTTCCCCGAGAAATACCGCTTCTGCTCTGAAAACAGGCCGGTAGGTCGATTAGCGGGCTGGAACTTGACATCAGTCGCGTAAAGCGCATATGGATAGTACTTGAACACCATTTGTCGATCCCGTTGCTCTTTCATGCTGGCAGGCCGTATCAAATGGGAGAAGAGAATGGGCTCGACAATGTCAATCATCTGTGCATCAGATCGCTGTCAGACGTCAATGCGAACAAATGATCACAACGTTACATACCTTGCCCACAAGCTTTTCAAAGGTTGACGTGCGCATCGAGAAGTCACTGGCGTGCTTTTCCCATGTGTTGTAATGCTTCAACACGGTCAACATCATCAAAATCGCATCCTTCGGCTTGGTGATATGTCGGCGACCTCGACCCATCAACCACTTTGGCAACACGGCGTCCTCAACCAACGCCCAAAGGACGTCAAAATGAGCGGCGTCGAAGTTGATCATGACTTCCATCCAGCCATATTCCAAATTGGCGTTGAACTGGTCCATGACCAGCTAATCACTATCAACAAGTTCCTCCTCACGCATCATCGCATACGTTGCAAACTCGCGATGGGCCAGTTCCAGGTCACCTTGGCTATCAATGCGAAAGTTTGGAGCCGAGAAAATGTGCTGGCGACCGTCGTCGGTGAGAGCTTGTTGGAGCGCTGGGATGCAGGTGGCGTTGGGGAAACCTGCGAGCGGGACCCGAAGACACCGTTTGCGTTAGAAGCTTGGCTTGACGCTTGAGCCATGATTGCACTGGAGAGAGGAAATGAACTCATCGCCACGACGTCAAACATCTGGGCGCGTGACACAGATTCGCACCACTCGGGAAAGGATCAGGTCGACGGGAAAATGGCGTGGAAATTCGAACATCTGATGAATAAGTTCAAGTTCGAATTTGCGACGCCTGCGCTTTGTTTAACGAACCACCGTGGGTAGATGACTGGAATGTGGATAGGTCAAAAGATGATGATATGCCTGATGGTCCAAAATTATGCGACCGCATCTAGATGTTCCTGGCTTCACGACTTGGCCGGTCCAAAAATATTTGTGTGGCCTTCGAATCAGTTCCGCCGCACATGCCTTAATGATGACTTTCTGCTGAATGCGCTTTGTGGTCAGCAACTCTGAGGAAGCTTCCCAATTTGAAGAATTTTCTCAGTACCTCATGGCATCCTGACTTTCTCACCATGTGTGAGAAAATGTTGTGAAGCATCTCTCAACAGCCAATAGCGCAGTAAATGTGATATATGAAAGATACGCGGTCTCGATGCCATTTATGTAATTTACTGAACAGGTGGTCTATTGATCTTGTGATCTCCAAGTTACGTTGTCTACGGTTTTCGTGGTAGCAACGTCGTTTTGTTAATATACTTCTCGATTCTTCGAAATGGTCACCACGTGAGCTGATTGGTGGAAAATTCGAATCCTTCTGCGATGTTGAAGTGCCAGTCGGTGATTTGCGAGCGAACGGCGATGGGGCCGAGCACGCCCGTGGTGCGCTCGTACGAGGACGAGCTCCAGTACATCCAGCAGCGCGATGCGTACAGCTGCGAGGTGCGCGTGGGAATGGTGCCCAACATGCGCGTGCCGGGTGTCTTCTTCGCCAATGACAAGCTCCAAGGCCTCGTGTGCGCCGAGCTGGAGGGCTTCTCGACTGCACAAGCAGCTGGTGCTGGCGGGTTCCTGCCCGCTGCCAAGCAGATCGCCAACGTCGCGGCGCTGCCAGGGATCGTCAAGCACTCGATCGCGCTGCCGGATGTGCACTCGGGCTATGGCTTTGCGATTGGCAACGTGGCTGCGTTCGACATGGACGACCCGGACGCCGTTGTGTCTCCGGGTGGCGTTGGCTTTGACATTAACTGTGGCGTGCGATTGATCCGCACGAATCTGCACGAGAAGGACGTGCTTCCAAAGCGCGAAGAGCTGGCGCAGACGCTGTTCAACCACATTCCTGTGGGCGTGGGCTCCCAAGGCGTGATACCAACGTCTGCCAAGGTGAGGATGATGGCTCTTGTTCTTTTGGAGTTTTGCGTGATGGATGGGCGCTCAAACAGATTGGACAGGATTTAGATGATGCATTGGCCTTTGGTATGGACTGGTCATTGCGGGAAGGCTACTCGTGGTCGCAAGACAAAGAGCACTGCGAAGATTACGGACGCATGGTCAACGCCGACCCATCCAAAGTGAGCAGTCGAGCCAAGAAGCGTGGGCTTCCACAGCTTGGGACACTTGGTGCGGGCAACCATTATGCAGAAGTTCAAGTCATCGAGGAGATATTTGACAGGTGCGTGGTGTGCAAAGGGGCGGTTGATCGGCTTGCTCGCTCACGTCGTGATGTCATTTTGAATTTTTCCAGCCATGCCGCAGCCCAAATGGGACTTGATCGCGTTGGTCAAGTGTGTGTGATGATCCACTCAGGCTCGCGTGGATTGGGACATCAGGTGGCGACCGATGCTCTGGTGCAAATGGATCGCGCGATGGCACGCGACAAAATCGCAACGAACGACCGCCAGTTGGCCTGTGCTAGAATCCAGAGCCAAGAAGGGAAGGACTACTTGGACGCAATGGCTGCAGCCGCTAACTTTGCCTGGGTGAACCGTTCGAGCATAACATTTCTAGCACGCCAAGCCTTCGCAAAGGTATTTGATTCGACGCCGGACGACCTGGATATGCATGTCGTGTACGATGTGTCACACAACATCGCCAAGGTAGAGAGTCACCTCGTCGACGGACGGATCAAGAAGTTGCTGGTGCATCGCAAAGGTGCCACACGCGCGTTCCCACCTCACCACCCTCTGATACCAGTGGATTATCAGGCGATTGGCCAGCCGGCGTTAATTGGAGGCACAATGGGCACGTGCAGTTACGTGCTGGTTGGAACAGACAAAGGCATGCAGGAGACCTTTGGCAGCACTTGTCACGGAGCAGGGCGCGCACTGAGTCGCAACAAATCTCGTCGATCTCTCGACTACAAGAATGTTCTGCAGCAAATGGAGTGCAAGGGCATTTCCATCCGAGTCGCCAGCCCCAAACTTGTGATGGAAGAAGCTCCCGAGTCCTACAAAGACGTCAATGAAGTCGTCAACACATGCCACGAAGCCGGTATCTCACGCAAAGTTGTGAAGCTACGCCCTATTGTCGTCGTGAAAGGATGATGATAAGACTGTTAGCTCTATTCAAACAACCACGCCAAACCTGACTTACGATCCGGATTCCAACGCTCTGATCTTGGCCATTACAGCTTCTAGGTGTCGCTTGATCACGGCGACTTGATCGTCGTCTTTCAACTTGCTACTGATCTCTATCTCTAATGCTAACTCCACTTCTCGTTGCAGCTGACGATACGCTGCGAGTGGCATGTCTTCGCCATTTGGCAACTGCAGCAAGACAGAGCTCGCCACATTTTCCCGCAACGCTCTCATCGTGTGCGTGAAATGGCGGACACAGAGTTCGCGCCGGTAGGAGAACCACGGCTCAAAATGTGCCGACTGCACAAACGCCGTGTATAGTTCGCGCCACTTGGACTGCTTGATCTGTGGTGGTAACTTGTGAGGATTGATTCCTCCTAGGAACTCCTGTAGATCAAATATGAGCTAGTGTTCGATTGACATGGCGAACAAGCGAAAACTCACATGGAAGTCGAAGGGCTTTAAGTAATCAGCAGCGCTAATGTACAAGTGTGGGCGGGAGCCGTCGGTCTTCCAGATGCCGAAGTACTGCTCAAAAGGGCGAAGGAACTTCTTGGTGAGCTGACGAAAGTGCTGCAAGCGTCAAGCCCAACGTCAGTATTGATGTGCCGAGCAGAACAATCGTCACGCATGAAATGAATCACAGCATTACCCTTCTCAATAGCGTGTTGTTGATGGTCATGAAAGGTTCCTCTTCTAGAGATGCCGTCTGCGTGATGTAGACCTCGGGTGGGGAGACAAGCTGTCGCAAAATGGACAGGTCTGGTTTCACGAACTGGGAGCAGCGACGCAGGAGCTGCGCGCACAAGCGAATAAATTTTAGAGACGAGCTGAGTTAATCAACTAGGATCCACCGGAGACTCACCATCACTCGATGGCTTTCCTCGAACGAATCCAATTCGATGCGTCGTGAGATACGCTGCTGGATGCAAGAATCATCGTCGCTTTTGCTGCCTACGAAGCGACAACAGATTACATGCGATGCATTGTTCGATTGAGTGGAGCGCTCATCTTACCTTCGGTTGGAGGTGAATCAAGGAAAGGGAAGATGATGGCGTTGGGCCATTTATTAAGTGACTGGAGTGGAAAACGATATGAGATCGAAGTCCTATCTCTGTGCTGGGATCATTAAGACGTACCTTCATGAAGAATGGATTGGTTGTGCCGATGACTGTGGTCTTCTTGCAATCACTGATTCCGGTGTTTTGTCTCTTGGAAATTTCCTGTCATTGGAGTTTGGATTAGTCAAGCGTTGCGTCGAGTTGAAATGGGCGACGAAGCGCAGCACTGACATCGAAGTCTGATTCGTACAGCGTGTAGTACGGTCGGTAGTCACCTTCAAACTTCAGTGGAGCAATCAAACTGCAGATCGCCGACCAGCTGGGTCAACTCACTGACCGAGGACAGGCCGCGCAGAGCAAATGTACGTACCTGGTGAATGCTAATGCCGCTTGCGAGCACGTGCGAGCATGTGGTGACAAGATAACGATGCTTTCGCCAGTAATCGCGAACTGCCACAGTAGCCAGAGCCATTGCTCCATTCCGATGAAACTTGAGTACAAACCGACATTCTGCACAAAACCAACAAAGATCAGCACGCTTGGGATTTCTATACAAGTGACGGTTGCCTACCTCGTATGGAGTCGCTCGCTGCAATCGTCTGGATATGAGCAGATCTCCAAAGGACGGTGACGGCGGACAGCGTCGCTTTGTAAGCACAAACTTTCCTTCGCGAATGAGCACATCTTCTTCCGTGGCATTCACATCTTCGTTCAGTTCAGTGTCCAACTCGTCCGCCTCATCGTCCACATCGAATTGATCAAAAGTCGACAGTGCATTTTCGCGGTCGACAATCACATGTCCCGTAGGCGATGGCGCCGATATCTGAACGAGCCGATCCAAATCCGCATTGTCAAATTTGTACGACAAGATGTCCGGGATGATGCACGTGATATACGTGCCGGCAAGCGGTAATACGAGTGGGGATCCCAGTGCAGGAGTCGGCCTACACACCAGCATATCAGCAATCATCTCATCATAACCATCAGGTCATTCATATCAAGGTACCCACCACTCGCGCATGTTCTCGTACACCGCCTGAAGCACTGGCGTCCCCATTTGAAAGAACAACGGACCAACCACCCTCAACGCGCGCTCGTACAGATCCACAAACGGCTGATCACTGATCATCACGAGCGACTTCTGGAAGTAGCCTCGATTGCGCGTCTGATCGCGTTGCTGTCGAAACAAGACAAAGCCATACAGATAGTCCTTACTGCAGACACACACACAGCAGCAGCAGTTGTGAGCTCTTCACTGCTATTTCCTATTCCGCTCTGCTCATGGCCTTTACGTACTCATGAGGGGCCTGCTTAAACCGCACCGTGAACTGCGTGTCGCCTTCGTCCTGCTTATTGCTGTGCGGCAGTGCCAAGTGCGCAATGCTCTTCTGCGCAACAGTCGACAAGTTGCAATGCGGCGGATGCAGCGCATCAAGGCGCTGCCCCGAGTCGATGTCGAACACCACCGTGGCGAGGCCCACCAGCCCAAACGGGCGCAGTTCCGGCGGCGGCGGCTTGCTTTCTATCTCAGACACGCGTGCATCAGGCTGCTTCGTCGTGTCCGCGACCGCGTCGTTGTCACGTCGAGCCGACATTCGTCCACACCGATGAGCTGTCGTGCTTCTGTCAACTCACATCGCTTCCATTCGGCATAAGATAGCTCACGTCTCGGGATTGGCCAAAATTGTGGAGCAATCGTTCTCCTCCCATTGGACAAAAAATCCCGTGCCTCCCAATCAGCAGCGTCCTTTTGGTGACGCACCACAAGAATGTCAGCACATGGTGCGAGGACAGAAGCGAAGGCGATGACACTCAACMCCCCCCCCCCCTCCCTGATGCCTGATTTCGTGACGTGCGTGCGTGCTGACCATGCTGTGTTGCTGTTGGCAGAGCTTCATCCATCCGATTCCATTCGGACGTGGTGAGTGACCAATTTGCGCAGTTGACGCCGATCTGCGACGTGACCGGCCAACCCGGCGAAAAACCTTGACTGAGGTGGCAGGTATTTACCGGTAGTACACCTGATAAGACGTCAATGAAAAACCTCGCGCAGCGGTGGTGGTGGTTGGGCATCGGTGGGGGGCAAGAGCGTGGCGCATTCGTGGGAGTTCGACGTGAACAAAAGCCGCCAAGCAGACCACAGTGAGGCCAGGCCGCGACGTGGTCCGAAGAGACCGAGAAAGAGAGAGAGAGAGAGAGAGACTGGGACGAAGCGGAGGTCTACTGACAGCCAACGAAGCACTGCTGGCTGGAAACGCTTTGTGCAACCAAGGAGGTTGTGTCCGCTCAACACTGATCGCTTCTGGCCGGTGTGGCGACGATCACCATGGCGCGGCGGGAGAAGGAGATCGATGAAGTGATGGAGTTCTTGCGCTTCAGCGTCAAGGATAGCACTTCCTTTGAAGGCACGATCCTGTTCAAGTTTCGTGGTGAAAATGGAGAGTGCGTGACCTCGTACGCTGTGCAAATTGATGAGGATCGAGGTGGGACGAGTCTGGTTGCCGTATTCGTGATCGGCATACTAATGTTCGCTGACAATATGGATTTGTGTTGATTACAGAGGTTTCAACCGTAAAGAACTATGATGCGAGCAACCGCTCGAAGCTGACTGAAGTCGGCATCTCCGAGGACGATTTCTTGTGGCTTTACTCGGGCAAGGCCTCCAGCTCGGACGTGGCCAAGCTGTTCTACAGTGGCCGTTTGTCCATTAGCGGATACGCGTTCCGCAAAGTGTCGAACTTCGCACAGAGCTTTGACTTTTCGTCGGAAAAGTGGCGCCAGTTCTACGCATGGAAGGAAGATATGGAGAACCGACAGCGCTCGCCGTCGGCCACTGAGGAAATGGCCAACGTGGGTTCGCCGTCGCGCGACTTCTGGTTCTACAGCTGTCGTGCCATCTTGGCTCGCTACAGGTTCTCGCACCTGCAGCGGCTGCAGTGGGAAGTGTCGATGGCCAGCATCTTTGGTGAAAAGTATGTAGTCGAGAAGGCATGTGAGTCTATCCGCCGTCGCAACCGCTCGCTGTTAGTGCAGAACCCGACAGATGAGCTGCATGCGTTGGTCTCGAACGTCGCGGGCACTCACATCCCGTTGCAAAAGGAACGTCGGCGAGCCATGTCGTGGGACTCGTCGATGTGCGGCTGTCGCAGTTACGACGTGCAGCGGGAGCTACATGACTTCTTCCATCCACGCAAAGACAACGCCGCGCTGGCGAAGAAGGCATGGACTGTGGAGAAGCCCAAGGACTTGATGGACATCTTCGACGCAGTGGACTCGAACTATGTCGAAGCAGTGAAGCACAGCGCAAAGGAACGCTTCCAACTACGCCAATCCAGGGACCGCATTGACTTGGCACATGCTGGGCTCAACCAGCTCGACAAGTTGCTCGTGGCCATGGGCCGCGAAGGACATTACAATGTGAAGAAGAAGACCAAGGCCAAGTACATCTCTGCCCCCGAGTTGTTGCTGCGCGAGATCAACGTGCAGGCGATGGAGGTGATGGATATCCTCAAGGCGAAAGCCCTCGGTCGCCAGCCAGTCGACAAAATCCCAACACCCGATGTCAACGCCCTCTTGGGCGGCGGTCCGAGCATGTTGGTCGTCGACAAGCGGGCAACGCCAGAAAACACGTCAGCGCCGAACTCGACGTGGGGACTGGGCCAGGATGGCGTGTTCGTCAAAGTCAACCGGTCCAACATCCAGCGCCGTGGGTCGAAGCGTGACTTCGAGATCCCGAAGGAGCGTATTAAGCAGAAACTGGTGTCGCTGCAGACCCACCTGGCGAACCACAAGCGCTCCACGACGTCCGTCGCTTCACTGGACGACCACCTGGTCTTTTCAGACTACTTGTAAGTTGGCAGATCGATCACATCGCATCGCTGGTGTTGTGTCATGATGTTCATCGTGACTCAGACAACCGAAATGCCACGAATATTATCTATTTAACACCTGCGTTCCGGTACATTCTTTTCAACTTTTAGACATCAGAATAGTATTCCTTGGTGCGATCCGATTGGCTAAAATTATGCACGCAATTGGTGAGCGCTCTTGTGAACGGGCGTCGTCCAGCAGTTTGTGACCAATGCGATCCTGGGTCTCGGCACGTGCGCGCTTCCGCGTTCTGCAGCAGCAGCAGCGCGCTCTGAGCGATTTCGCGCGCCGCCAGTCCATCAAGGATGTGCGCAACCTTGAGGACGGTGCGCATGTGGCAGTGGGCGGCTGGGTGAAGTCGGTGCGCAAGCACAAGTCGGTCAACTTCGTCAACATAAATGACGGCACCTGCCTCGCCGAGATGCAGATCACGTTGCCAGTGGACGACGGAGAAGACCACGCTGCGAAGTTGGGTATCGATTTGAGCACTGTCACAGTTGGATCCAGCGTGTACGCGGAAGGCACGCTTCGCGAAGTGCCAGGTGGCAAGCAAAAGCGCGTCGAGCTGCACCCGGAATCGATGCGCGTGACGGGCACGTGCGACGCGCAGACGTACCCGCTGCAAAAGAAGTATCACTCGCTCGAGTTCTTGCGTGAGAACCTGCATCTTCGTGCGCGCACCAACACGATCGGCGCTGTCACGCGTGTGCGCAACGCGTTGAGGTACGTGGGAAGCAACGGAAACGTACCATGTCATCCGCAGGGCTGCTCACTGCTTGGTGGTTGTGTAGCATGGGCTTGCACCAATACTTCCAAGAGAACGAGTTCCTGCAACTCCACAGCCCGATTCTGACGTCCAACGATTGCGAGGGCGCCGGTGAACAGTTCCGACTCACCAAGACAGGTATTGAGCACAATGGTGGCGTGGCGCTGTCACCAGCCTACTGACTGGGCATCGTTCCTGCAGACGGCAAGGATGACTTCTTTGGCACGCCGACCTACTTGACTGTTTCGGGCCAGTTGCACGCTGAAATGTTTGCCTGCTCGATGGGCAAGGTGTACACGTTCGGCCCGACGTTCCGTGCTGAGAACAGCAACACGACGCGCCACTTGGCCGAGTTCTGGATGGTCGAGCCAGAGATGGCGTTCGCGGGCTTGGATGAATGTATTGCCAGCGCTCAGGGTGCTGTGCAACGGTCGGTGCGTCACGCCATGGACACGTGCGCAGATGACTTGGCTTTCTTCCAGAAGACCTACGACAAGACGCTAGAAGAGCGCCTTGCCAAGACTACGGAGAGTGACTTCGCGCGGTTGACCTACACAGAGGCGATCGAAGTGCTGCAGAAGGCCAAGAAAGTTAAGTTCCAGACCCCTCCAGTCTGGGGAATGGACCTGCAGACCGAGCACGAGCGCTACTTGGCTGAGAAATACGTTGGCGGCCCAGTGTTCGTGACCGACTACCCTGCGAGCATCAAGGCTTTCTACATGCGTCTCAATGACAACGAAGCCGAAGGACGCGAGACCGTGGCTGGCATGGACCTGCTTGTCCCTAAGATCGGCGAACTCGTGGGTGGCAGCGTGCGTGAAGAACGTGTTGACATTCTGGAAGCCAAGATGCGTCGTCTCGGCTTGCTGCACGACCGCACCGACAGTGAGGTCGCTAGCGACAGCGGTGACCTGGACTGGTACTTGGACTTGCGGCGCTTTGGCACCGTCCCTCATGCTGGCTGGGGCCTGGGCTTCGAGCGTCTGGTGCTCTACGCCACCGGCATGGAGAACATCCGCGACGTCATCCCCATCCCACGCTTCCCAGGTCAATGCAAGCACTAAGCATGCTCAGACTCACTCGACCTTCAGCACATCAAATGATGAATGTTGCATGATCGTTAATAGAATAATCCAATTGACACACCCGAAAGTTGTGGTGGTGGCTGGCTGGCTGGCCCATGCGACCCATTTGACACGCGCAGCGCACCCTGGTGCCCCACAACAAAAGAAGCACACCATTGAATGGGTTCACACCCTCGACCCACGCGACGACACCCGAACCAGAACCAGACAAAGGAGGAACGTCGCGCCGGGATCGTCCGACTTCATCGCTCGCTGGGTCTGCCACAGCTCGCACGACCAAGTCCTCGGGCACAGCAGTTGTGACAGGACGCCACGCGCCGAGCCACGCCGTGCGACGACGAGGACGACGACGAGGACGGCCAGATGGAGTTGATGGCGTGTGCACTGGTGGTGCGGAAGGACTGGCTGCGCGTGCGTCTCCGATGGACAGACATCCAAGCCGTGTGCTACCTCACCAGCGTCGTGTTCATCCTGTTCGCGACCTTTTGGCTCTATTACTACTTGTTCCGCCAGCAAATCGACCTCGCGTCGTGCTTGTTGATGGCCAGCTTCCTCTTCCTTAAGGGCGCTGCTGCACGAGTGTGAGCACTTGTCTGTCGTCGCTCCCCACGTCTCGCCCCGGCACAATGCGCCAGTCGACTGTAAACTAGAACCACTTCAAGCCCGCCGTATCTATCTATCGCACAGCTGGTTCACATTGACCAGCCTAATGTGAATAATATTCAAATTACGTCATGTATATTGTACATGACGTGACAAGTCATGACGACACATTCGCCATCTCACGTTCTGCACCGCATCCATGTGTTCTTTCTGCGTTGTTTGTGGACGCACGTGATCGCAGCGCGTCATCCATTGTCCGTTAGAGCACTACATCAAACTAGATTCTGGTGTTCGTCGATTTCGATAAATTAGATCGCTGCTGAAGAGCACGCGCCAGCGAAAGGCTGCGCTGCGTCAAACACGATGTGCGAAGACAACAATTCTATTGGAGCTCATCCACAATCAGTCTACACATTCAGGCTAACACCGAGGCTTGTCTGGATCGCTGGGAGCCGCCCCACATCCTCTACACTGCCGATACTACTGCTGCCGTTATCCTTCCTACGATGGCAAACTATATTTTATCCTACACGCCAGCTGCGACCGTGGTTCCTGCATCGCGGCATCGCTTGCGGGTATGCGTGTGTGTGGCCCTAGTGGCCTTCCTGGCCTATTTTGCTTTCTCTCCTGGTGCATGGGTTTCTCTGGGGGATGATTCTTCACTGTGCAGGGAACAGCTTCGCCAGCAAATCGCGGTTGATCTCAAACAGCTTGTTCTTGTCTTCGATCAGCACTGCGTTCTCGTTCTGCAACATCTTTCGTTCGTTCAATAATGACTCCACTTCGCGATTCTTCGTGTCCAGAAGTTTCCGCAGCGTCTCGTTCTCATCCATGGCCAGCTTCAGCTGCGACTCGAGGCGGTTCGTGTACAAGCTGTGCCCAAGCAGGAAATTGTGCAACGAGGCAATGCTGTCCTTCTGTTCGTTGCTCGGTGAGCGCGCGTCGCCCTGTGCGCTGTCGTGCGAGGTGGGTGCCATTCCCATTGCAATGCTAGCGGCGCGACTCGCCACACTAGACGCTTCACTGGAAGATTGCGACTTCTTGATCCGTAAGAGGATGTCCACCGGGTCACTGAACGAGTTGCTAAACGCTGGACTCAGCTCGCCATTTGCCGTGGGGACCACTGGAATCGACGCGTTGATTTCCTCTGGTCGCTTACCAGCGAACGTCGTCTGCTGGGCCTTGACGTTTGCTCCGTTGACTTGTTGCTGCTGCGAGAACGTCGCGGTGCTTGTCGAAAACGACTCAGCGTTGCTCGCCGCGGCGCTGTTGGGACTGAGACCGACTTGCTGGCGGCGAATGATGCGATTGCGTACAATGTCCAAGGTGGGCAGTGAAGAGCCCGGCGAGACGGAGGAGCTACCGTTTGGTCCGTAATTGGCAGACTGATGCTTGGCGTAGTCGGCAATCGAGACAGGCATGAGCTCACCAGGAGCAGACAGCAAGTGTGCAGGAAGTCCGGCAAACGCTGGGTGGCGTTCCGCCATGTTGGCAACGCTCCCATTCATGCCTTCGCCTTGAGGCGCGTGCGCTGTGGTGTTGGTGGCATCGGTCGCGGTCATCGCAGGCTTCTTGTCGGACTTCTTGGCCTTCTTCTTGCCACCGCCTGCAGCCACAGGAGAAATGGCGTTGTTCAGCTCCTTGTACGACATGCCATTGCTCATGTCGGTTGACGAGTGCAGCAGCAGCGACGCATCCGGGTTTAGCCCGACCAGATGCTGTGCTGCTGATGCCTGCGCCAATCCAAACGAGACCATCGTACCGTTGACAAGAGCCTGCATGGGCAGGGCGGACGAGTTCAATTGCGACAGCGACACTAGTTGCACGACCATGCCAGCACTCGAGCCATCGGGCAGCTTGCGTTTGCCTGACGGCGAAAGTGGCAGCAAACGGCGGGCAGCCGCCGCAGCGGCCGCTGTCGCAGAAGCTGCCATCGACGCATCCGTGGCAGCCAACGCGTGTGAATCCACCATCACGTTGGTCGTGGCGGCATTGTCTTGCGTGGTGGCATCACCTGGCGCCGTCTTGCGGGGGGCCTTCTTGCGCTTGATGAGCTGCAGTAGTTCTGGTTGGTTCTGGCGGAAGTATGGGTGGCTGAACGTGCAAATGTCCGTCTTGGACTTGGTCCACTTGCGGAAGCCAAAGTAATTGAGCTGTCGCTGGAAGCTGTGGAAGTTGGTATGATTGAAGTACTTGGGCAGGATCTTGTCAGTCACGATGGACGGGTCCAGGATCTGCAACGACAGCCCGTCTTCCGCCCATCGGATCACATTGTTGTCCTCTGTCTCGAGGATCTCGTACAATAGCAACAGAAACTTGGGCGCTTCCGTCTTGGTGCGCTTGCCACCACCGGTGGTGCTGGCAGCGACCGCCTTGGCAGCCACTACGGGCACAATGTTCTTCATGCGCGTCGGGGCTGGCGCTAACTCCACATAGCCATTCGCTTCCTTTTGAAGTGGCTGCTGTGGTGGTTGCTGCTGTCCGCGCACGCCAGCGTTGCCGTTGGCCACCCGCACTTCCTTCCGACTGCTCGTGCCTTTGGGCACGACGCTGTCGGGACTCGCCGGGTCTACGCTGCTCTCCTTCACGCGCTTACTCTTGGGCACCCCAGGCTTCGTGGGGCTGTCATGCTGATCCAGCTTGACACCGCTGCCATCGCCTTCGCCTTCGCGATCCGCGACCATGACCATCGATCCACTCAAGCTTCGATTTCGTTCGTTGCCGCGTGGTCAAGTGAAGACGCCCGCACGCACACAGACACAACCCACACACACGTTCGTGGTCCGCAACGCAACGCAGTGCACCCAGAGACAAGAGGGCGAACAACACGATGGAGCTCGACTTGTGCCTGTCGGCGTTCTCTTCTTCGGCGCTCGATCGAACGCGCGACCCACACGCTTCGCTGAATCAGTCAGTCAGTCGCTCGGTCACTCCGCCTGTGCCACAGACGCAGTCGCAGCCGCTGCTGCTGTTGCTACTGTCGAGGGGAGGAACGATGGAAGCGCAGAACGAAGGGCCCGCCCGTGACGTATCCTTCTTTTTTTTTTCTTCTGCCAGCCACTGCACGCAGCTCCCGGTCAGGCGAGCACCACCCAATCCAATCCAATAATCCAGTCGACGCTAGCGCTGGCCTCGGTGCAGGCGACTGAGTTTGCGCGATGCAATGCCCGCTGCTGCCTCCCTCAATCTCTCACTCCACCACGCCCTCACGCACTTACTCACTCACACACACAGCCACGTGTTGCTGGTGGGTGCTCAATCGCTTTCTTGCTCGCCCCCGGCAACGGCACTGCGAGCCAAAAGCGTGCGTGCGGTGGTGCTTTTTGCGGCTCAGTCGGTGGCTTTGGAGCGTTGGTTGCGGGCCCCCTTTCGTTCGATTCTTTGCCCAGTCCAGCGTTCGTTGCCGCTCCCCGAACCCCAGGCCACCCCCGCAATGGCCAGGAAAAAAGAAGTCCGAAGCTTAATTTGACGCCGAGGAAAGGGTTCCCACGCGAATTGCACCAATCACAGCGCGCTGAGATGGGAGGCGGGAGCAGCACAAGTGCTTTTCTTTTTTTTTGGGGGGGGGGGGGGGGGGKTGTTCTCGCACGTTGGCCACCAGGTGGTTCGAAAATTGGAGGGGAACCCTACCCTCAATCCTTTGTACGAACGAGGTATTCGACATAGTATTTCAACAGAAAAATATTGATCCCGACAATATTTATTGTCGAAATCGTGAACCAAACTTACCAAAATATATTTGGTAAGTTTGATTCACATACAGTACCCCACATTGCTACTGTATAATGCCACCCACAAATCCACGTCAAATTCGTTCCGCTTGACGCTAACGGAGCTACGCGATCGGGCACATATGCACCATCACCTGGAAAAATCAGTCACCTGTTTTCAATCGCAACGGAGGCCGCAGCTTGACAATAGATCCGAAAATGTGAAACTGGACATCCAAAAATTTAAAAGGTCAACTTGGTCAATTTCGTAATTTGAGCAGAAACAAGCGTATACTTGCAAATTTGTGGTTGCAAGCGTCCGCCCGTCTCTACCGCAGTTTTGCACGGACGGTGTGACCGCGTGATGCCGAGAGACCCCAGTTTGAGCAATGAAGAGAAAGGGGCCACCAAAGCCAATATTGCAACCGGCAAAAGCTGTCGCTGGATCGCCCGACAGCTGCGTCGCAACAAGACAGCCATAGCAAACTTCAAACGTGCACTTGATTGCCCAAAGGAGCCACCGAAGCGCGGTCCGAAGCCCAAATTGTCCGCTCGGGCCGCACGTCACGCCATTCGACTTGCGATTGACAAGCGTATGCCTGCAACGAAGATCCGCGACCAGTTGGGCGTTGATTGCCACTCACAGACCATTCTAAACGTGCTCAACGGAGCGAAATTTGCGCGGTACAAGAAGCGAAAACAAGCGCCAAAATTGACCAAGTCGCACAAGCAGATGCGTCTTAAGGAACCAGTGCTCTTCCAGTTGAGCTACGTCGCTGTTTGCAGACGGTGTCGCGACCACTTCCTCCTGGTATTTCACCACTAAGCACCTGTCACCGTCGCACCCCCAAGCGGCTGTCGACGTTGGTGTGAGTCTCACGCACACCCCAGCATTCGTGCACGACGCGCTCCAGCCTTCGGTTGACCGCCCCACCACTTCCAGCACCGCACACACCACCACGTCCCCTCGACCATACGGCTACGGATTTTGACACCACGCTGCCCACGACCCACGCGCATGCGCACACCAAGTGCGCCCATGCTTCACGTGACGGTCTTCTCACGGCCATCCGAGCACTTGCGCCCCTACACCAACACAAAGTTTGGGCCCATATAGGGGTTTTGGCAACCTAGCCCCCCACGTGTCGCGTCCGAGTAGACCCACACAACTCGCCCTCGCGCGGCTCGTGACGCTGTTTCCAGCTCCTCCACACGCCCCACCAGCCCCCTAACCCTCAAGTGTGTTTCCATAGAGAAAACAAAGTGTACCATAGTAGAACGTCTTTAGAGCAAGGTACATCGAGATAGTCCCTCGTCGTATTTGGTAATACAGACTTTTTCTACCTCTGAGCTACAGGAGCGCCAACCCAACTCGTACAAACCCGTCTCCACAGGAACTTGCCCACCACACCACACGCACACACACACCCGCACGCATCGCGCCACATCGCACACACGCTCGTCCGACCAGCACACACACATGCATGTTGCTGCCGCGTCGAGACGCAGCTGCAGTCGCGCCACCAACGCGCCAAACACAAAACGGGTCTACCACGGGCCCCGGACCGCGTGCGCGAGGGATGGTACGTACAGAACAGATGGTGGGACGACGTGGTTGGTAATGCGGTGGTGGTAGCAGTTGTCTGCACAACAATAGCTGTTGGGGGCGCGGAGATATTGAGGGTGGTCCGGTCCGTGCACAACTGTTATCGCTTGCTGTAGGGTCACATGTAATGTGACCACCGCATGTGATGTGCTCCAACGTTGTACCTATGTATCCAGTTGTATATCCACCAGTCATATGCCTGTGCCCCTCGCGTGTTTTGGCGGTATCCACGGCCTGCGGCTCATAAGACCACCGCTCTAGTCCAACTGAGCTACAGAAGCACTTCTCGATTTGCCAGCTCCTGCACAAGTCGAATTCCCTCCTCGCAAGCCACGCAAGCCACGCAAGCCTCGCCGCGCAAGATGCCAGTTCCCGCGAATACAAGCTCTGCCGCCGGAGGCGCTGCCTTTCCCACGGAAGACCGCCAGCCCAGCTCTCCCGTGGCTCCTAGTACCACTGTCGACCTTCCCGCCGAACCTTCGATGGAACCTTCCCGCGACCGTGGAACGGTGTCCGACGACGGTCGCCCGCCAACCCAGGTTGAAGATTCGCCGATGACCGCCGCGGAATCCAAGGACGACCACGCACCAGTGGACTCGTCGCCCGCTCCCGTCACACATGCAAGCACGACATCTGGTTCGCAGCAGCGACACGCTTCGCGACCTGCCAACCCCGGCCCATCACTTGATGACCTGATCAGGCAGCCGCGTGAGCTTCGACGCGATGGCGCGTGCAACCCTGCGCCGCGTGTCCGCGTCGAGACGCCCAAGCCACTTGCCGTCGACGTCGAAGCGATCGACGCCCTATATGCCGCCGGTGGTGGCGACTGGGACGAGATCGCGCGGCTCATCGACGCCGCTCGTCCGTATAAACTGCCCAAAGCCAAGTACACGATGGTGCTCTCTACAGGCATCTCGTTCGCGAAGACTTCGCCCAACCGCATCCTCGAGTCACTGTTGCGGGACCCTGGCAACGACGTTGTCAAGGAACTGCTTGCGGCCCAGGAACTTGGACAGCTGTCCAAGATGCCGGGGGGCAACGTCCGCATCAAGGTGAAGTCGCGTGAAGCCTGCATGCGCCTGGAACGACAGAAGGTGACCATCATGGGAGCCACCTGCCAGTTCCAAGAGTTCGACGTGCTCGAAGAGCACTACTACCTGGACATCTCCAGTGTGGACAGTGATATCGACACGTCGCTGCTCACCAAGCGTCTGTTCGAGCTCGGGTGCCAGCCCATCTTCAGCACCTTCCGAGACGTCTCTGCCGCGTTCGGCATCACCACGTCGACGTGACGCATCTACTTCCGGTCGAAGCGCTGCCCGGCCGCGCTACTGGTGTGCGGCCGCGTGTGTGACCAGATCGASTTCGACGATCGTCTCTTCCCAGCACGCGGCAAGAATGCACCGCTGTCATCTGACCGCGTGCCGTTCGGTCGCCGCTCGCTGTATCAGCTCCAGCTCCATCCTGCCCTCCGTGACGACCGCGAACCAGCTAGCCCTGAGCCTCAGCCTCGCAGCTATGCGGACGCGGTACGCACGCCCACCTCGCTCCAGCGCGCTATCGAAGCAGCTCGACAGGCAGAGGACGCTCCGGCTCCTCCTTCGCCTAAGCCGACGTCGGTRCACGCGCCGAGCGAGATGTCCCTTGAAGACGTGCCTGGCCCGGTGATGACGCCGCCACCGAGCCCACCGCGCTCGATGCCAGCCGCCGCGCCAGCGCCGATGGAGGAATCCACACCACCACGCAAGCAGTCGAAGCGTGTCCGTTCGACCGACTTCACTGCCGGCATGACGAAAACACGCCCGCAAACAATGCGGGCGATTGAGACAAGCAACTACTACGCAGTGCTCAACAAGGTGCACTTCGAGGTGGCGGCCCAGCCGCGCCCCACGAAGACCCAGCACCAGCACCGTGTCCAGGTGGTGCCCACGCGCGTCACCGCGCCGAAGGAAGTGAAGACGTCAACGGAAGCGTCGCAYTTCGTGGAGAAGCACCACACCGACCTCGTCAAGAGCAAGGATCCAACCCCCGTGTCGGAGGTCGCCCAGCTCATGGAAGACGACGTGCATACGGCAGACTTAGCCACCAAGCAAGACCAGTGCAACCGCGCCGACGCGGCGATGAAGTCGGCAGAGAAGATTGTCGACTCGTGTGCCGATCCCGACCARTTCGTCAAGCTGGCCGTGGACAACCCGATGGCGGCCAACACCGCTGTCATGACCGAGATGGCCAAGTCGAGCACGAAGGTGGCGGAGCTGGCCACGCTCCATTTCGCCAACCGTGTGTTTGGCGCCACGTCACCCACGAAGGATGTCACCTTCCGCGTGAAGTGKTCGACCAACATGAAGACGCGTCTGCCGAAGACCCGCGCGGAAGTCGTCTCCGCAATCGAGGAGCTATACACGTTGGAGCTCGAAGACCTGACCCGCCTGACGTTGGCGTTGGCGTTCTTCGAGCTGTTCCTCATGTGTACGGCTCCGCTGCTGTTCCACAACGACCGCTGGATCCAGCGGTTGACGGGACAGCCGGTTACGTGGATCCCACGACACCACACGCGGTTCCTGCATCCCAACACGCTGCTGGCCCTGCTGCGAACTGACTTTGGAGCGGTATGCCGCGCCCAGATGATCATGGTCCAGTGGGAAGGTGCGCTGTTTGACGACCTCGAAGAGATGAGCCCGCGGAACGACGTGTTCGATGAGGGCGCGGCCGTCCTCCAGCTGGACACCAGCGGTGCGTTCCCCGAGCTGATTGCCGGGGATCTACCGCTGCTGTGCTAAGGTGGTCGCAACCACCACTGACGCGATCTCGTGGAACGACGTGAGCTTGCTCTCCGTCAACACCAACGGGATCAAGAAGAACGGGCATCTGCTAGTCTCGCACTTGCTCGCCAAGCACTCCCTGTCCTGCATCCAAGAAACCAAGTTTCGYGACTCCAAGCAACTCGCCACGTTCCAGTTCCATCTGGACGCGGCGTTCAACAACAAGCTCTTTGTGAGCGACGCCGGCGACACCACCCTCGGTCGTGCCCACGCACGCCGGTGGGGCGTGGCAACGGTGATCCGCTCCACCTTCCCAGGCTTCGAATCCGCCGAAGAAGTTGAAGCCATCACCGTCCCAGGTCGCTAACTTGTGGTGCAGATGAGAGTCAATGGTGCTCCCATCTACATCCACAACGTGTACGAGCCGACGGTGGACTCTGACCGAGCGCGCTTCTTCGAAGCGATGGAGACGTCGATGTTCGAAGCCACGGCCACGCACTTTGTGCTGGGCGACTTCAACCTCGCGCTGAATCCAACGCTCGACGCCAGCTCCAATGTTGATCGCCCGGACCTGGGAGGAACAAATTCTCCTGCAAAAAGGTAGTCTGCCCATGGCACGTACTACGCAAACTGCGCGCAAGTTCATCGGGGGCAAAGCGCCAAAAAAGCAGTTGGCCCAGGCC
>NSDO01000086.1:0-56357 GCA_002286825.1 Lagenidium giganteum | reverse complement strand
AGGCGTCGACGATGATTTCGAGGCCTACATTGCGCGCGTTCAGCCAGCGCTGCTCACCACAGACATCACCGGTGTCTGTTTGCTGGAAGCCTTGAAGCATGCACCGCAATTGGCCGGTGATCCGTGCACCATGTTTGACKCGTTATCGTCTGAATTTGCCGATGCACTTGAGGGAAAGGGCGTCGCTATTTCCGACGGGTTGAACTGGATTGTGTTGAAGTCKTTTGCTCGCCGGCTGATGGCGAATGGTTCTACCGYGCTCTTTAAGGTGCTGAAGAAGAATCTCCACGCCAGTGGACATYGCCAGAGCGGTGTRATCGTCCGCATGAAGCTGGCCGATGGGTTTTACGTTGTTGGCGCCTTAACTCAGGTCGTATCGGGCATGCATTTGTACTGGTTGTTCGAGATGGTGATTTGTTCGTCCACGATGAAGACAAGGAGATGGCACTCAAGGACTACAGCCAGTGGATCTGGCGCGTAATTGTTCGTGCGCAAGGTCGAGTTGAAGGCATAATATTTTGATTGAATAGTTTGTTCTTGTTTGTAATAATCAACATTATATGTTAGGTCCCGAGAGGTGGTAATAACCGGGGCTATACCAAACGCCAAGGCGTGTGGAAGACACTGTCTGGCGGTTCCTCTCGGCTGAATGTCAGAGTCGATGTTGCTGAGGTAACTTTGGCCGAGTCGTCATGGAGTGAGTTGCTGGTAGAACGGATGGCTGGCGCTGGCAATATTTGGGCAGCGCTTCGCCTCGGAAAATTGAGCTTTGGGTTGGTAGATACGGACTGAAGTAGTAGTTGTGGATGAGGATCCGCACAGTGCGGATCGAATGAGGGTCGACTCTGGAGTGTGTTAGTTACAGAGATATTTGTGCCGCTGGTTGCTCACGTCGCCATGCTGCCGTGCTTGATGGCGCTGTTTGTGGAGTGTGTCTGGCTGAAGGCTCAAAGCTGTGTGTGGTTCACACCAAGAGAAGAGTACCGTGAATTAGGGAACCTGGCAACGCTGGAGTCAGAGGTTCAAAGTTTCGCCTCGTTCGTAACATTGAACTCCGTTTGTGTTTGTTTCGTTTTACATTCATCTTCAAAGTCAATCGTTACCTCTCTAACGAATACAGGCTCAATCATTATCGTTTGCTCCATTTCTACATGTCGTGCTGTAGTCTTGCGGCGGTGTGCGGAAACCCGACAGATTGGGAACAGGTTTGGAACAGGTTTGGCCAGCTGCAGTCGACGTTCGCTCAAAACCTGTCGGGTTCGAGCGAGTTTGGTACAGGTTTCTGGCTTTTGGAGCTTACGGAGCTTTTGGTATAATTGAGGGGCGATGGACGAAGGCAATGCCAAACGCTATTATGCGAAAACGCCGCCTGCGGTTGCTGTATTCACATCGTTTATATGTGTAGGCTGGCCCAACCTTTGCTGGCCAGTGAACGGGGACTTTTACAACACTTGCCAATGTCCAGAGTTGGCAAAATGGACGTTGACATTTTTTGCGATGACGCCCGCAAAATGGTCTGAAGACAGCCAGCGCTTGGAGTGAATTTGAGTGAATGACAAACGTTTCCATCATTAGGTTAGCTTCTTTATCAAAGCGAACGTTATTGCTGTAGAGGATGGTGCTGGACTGGATATACATCGCCGTGCGCCATCGCGGCGTTCGGACATCGTCGGTCACTGGAATCACGTTCTTCAACATTGGAAATGCTTGGACGTGTGCCGCAATTGTGGTTTTCATGAGTTCAATTGCCTTGGCATTGATGTCTATCCCAAAGCTTGCTCCAACGCGAAACTGAAGCGCTGCTTGAAATGCCACGTTTCCGATTCCGCACCCAACGTCGGTGAAAATGTCGTCTTCTTCGAAGCCACCAATCGCACACGCAATTATTCGGAAGCGTTGAAAAGTGATCTCACCCGTGTTGAGCTCAGGAACTTTGACTTCGGGTCGTTTCTATGCGCTCAGCAAACGTGTGAGCACGACGTCAATGTCTTCTTTAACCGGCCGCTTCGTGGCACTGTTGAAGGCTAAAAGGGCTTCCGCCATCCGCATTTTACACACATATCAACATACTTAACGCGGTCATCTTTGGGTGCTGCGCAAGTTGCTCGCGCTTTGCAAGCGTTGCGCGCGGCCAACTGCGTAGGAAAGCGTTGGAGGTTGCGTCCGTATCGATTCTTCAATGTGCCCCAGCGCCGCCACAGCTGAATTCGCGATTTGAGCCCACGCATTCCCTGCTCAATCATCGCCCATGCGATTCTCCCTTCTTGTTTCGCTTGCTGGCGCTGAACAAGGCGCACCATCATGGCATCTTCCTTGTCGGAAACGTCGGACATGCTCACGTTGCTTGGTTCCCACTTGTCAGTCCCCCTCCTGTGAGAACGTGATGGAAGCTGGATCAGGTTTCAATTACCTGGATTCGAACGGGTTTTGATCGAGGTTGAACAGGTTTTAGTCCGGAGGCGTCTGACGATAACCTGCTCAAAACCCATTCAAACTCGATCATACCTGCTCAAACCTGCCGCGGAGGAGGCTGGCAGAGGCAAACCTGAACAAAACCTGTTCAAACTTGTTCGAACTCGCTCCAACCTGCGACTCGCGCCACATTGGCGGTCGTGGCTTCAACCAATCAAAACCTGTTCGAATCCGCTCGAAACCGCACAGACCCTCAGTCGTTTGAAGAGAGGCAATGGCGAAGGCAAAGCAAAAGGCGGTGCCGAAGTCTGCAAAGGGTGCGAAGCGCACCGCGTCGAGGCAAGGCACCGCAAGCAAGTCAGGAAACAAAAAAACCGAGGACATCGTCGCCAAAGAGTGATAGCAATGTTGAAAGCGCACCTGACACTACCGCCACTACTGCCGCCGATGTGGAGAAAGCAAACAAAGGCAGCGAGAACGCATCCGGTGAAGCAAGCACGAGCAATACAGAGACGAAACGACCAAAGGCGTCATCGACCCAGAGCGATAACGGCGTTGCGCCCGTCGTAACGGACGCATAATACAAGAACCGGTGTCGTGGAAGCTGCCACGGAGGCTTCCAAAGCCTGCGAGAAGTCCAGTCAAGCAACCAAATTTAAGAGAGGACAGAAGCGGCCGAAGACGTTGTTGCCACAGGGCAGTGACACTACTGAAAGCGCTGCAAGCGCTGACAAAATCGTTTCGAATGCCGATGATGAGAACGCGGCCGAACCCGGCGAGAAGGATTCCAACGGTCAAGCCGCAGGCACCAAGCATGTGACCAAGAACCAGGCGAAGCGCTATTTCTCCGTGTTGCAATTCATCGTCATCGAAATGGTTGTTTTCATTTCTGGGACCGATCTGTCACGGCTTGACTGGGAGAAGATTCGAGCCGGCTTTACCTTCATTTTCACGTCACCTGTCGCTTCCAGACGTCCAATTTACGATCCGTACAAGAACACAATGAAGAAGGAGGCTGCTGCTGTCGACTCGATCCGAATGAAAGCCATCATGGCGATGCGTCAGCGCATTGCCAGAGCGGATGATGATGGGATCGCATCATTGGTGAAGAAGAGCTCAAGAGTGTGTCGGTGAACGTTCAGAAACTTCTCGCATTGCACCGCATATGGCGCGCCTACGGACAGCAACCTAGCGCACCTTGCAAGGTCCCCGTGCCMAAGCTGGTGGAAGAAAACGAAGCGCTTGCCAAGAACATCGTTGACTTGAAGGCCCAACTAGCACAGCAAGAAGAGAATTACAAACAAGTCATCAAAGCACTTGATGATACAGTTGCAATGCAGAGTACCAAGATGACCGACATCCAAGCGGAACTCACTATGCCGCTCCAAGAAAAAGATTCCGAGGTTGCTGATCTCAAAGTACGACTTGACGAGCGCGATCGAGCATACGAACCCCTTCTGATGAAGGTGCAAGCGATGTTCACAACAACGCCATCCACGACAGCCGAGATACGGACAGGCGTGTCACATGAAGAAACGATAAAGTACGTGCCAAGGAAGATGCATTGGTCAGGATGGAATCGCGATACGACGAGAACAAGCGAAGGTACGACCGCCTTGCTGAATATGTTGCAAACGGAGGAGCTAGAGAAATGCACAAGAGAAGTTTAATGAGTTGATGGGGAGAATATTGAAGATGCAAACGGAATTGAGCAAGTTCGAGCATCAAGCCAACGCGAATTCTCACCATCAGCGACTTGGTCTTCTAGTTCACGTCAGTTGCAAGGCGGATAACGGTCTGAGTCGCTATCTTGAAGATCGAGGTGATCAACCAAGGGGTGTTGGGATGGCGATATCGCTTCGACGGTTCTTCGGGTACGCTATCGCTGCCTACGAGCGCACTGTTGGCAGTAAGTTCTTGAGCTACAGCGAATGGGCCGCAAAGGTGTCAGACTGGACGACATTTAGAAACAAGCTCGTTCGTCACCCAGACTACCTGTCCGAGAAGGTCGGTTATTATAAACGACAAGGCGTTGTCAGTAGTGAGTGTAGGCTAGCGGTTTTGTTCAGGCTCTAATAGCAATGCCGTCCTGTGCCAAACCTGTTCATTATGCAGCTTGCCATCAAGGATCGCCACCAAACCTGCTCGAAACCCGTTCCAAACCTGTCGGGTTCCCAAAGTTGCTTCTGAAAAACCTGTTCCAAACCCGCTCGACCCCGACAGGTTTTGAGCGCACGTTGACTGCAGCTGGCCAAATCTTGCCTCGCGCACCGATTGTCGCACAACTTGCAATCGATATTCGCGCTCCAGAAGGCGATTGTACAGACATTCAACAGAATACCAAAATGGCGCGAGAGATTTCGCGCACTCCCGCAAGAAATCAAACCGTGAAAGTTTCCAGACGAAATCAATCGCATCCGTCAACCATGGTGACATCTCGTCCAATGATATCGCGAGCGGCCAACCGAGCAATTTGCTCGGATAGACACTTTCCCGCACCCATGCGGACCCAAAAACCTCTGAGAAATAGTTAACCGGTGAGCGGTCAACCAACCATTTTGCTCGGTTTTACAATTTTGACTTGATTAATGTATACTTTTTCTTAATATAGAAATGGCTCGGATATTCGTGTCCGCAAAAGGGTCAAGCACAAAGTCCCGGAGCGGATCTTGCGTGCTTCCCGTCTCTCCGGCCATCTTGGTGCAGATGTATGCATTGCAGCGTGCAATGTCAATAAACGCCATCGCAAGTTTCTTGTGCCACTTCCGTGTGACCATCGGTAAGGAGCTGGTCCAGACAATCAACTCCCTGCATTGCTTGATTGTAGTGCTTGACAGCAGTGGGCGCTTGAAATTCCGTCGGCGTTTGTCCGACGAGTCGAGTGTGGTCGATGCGTCGGCATTGGAGACGATAGTGGTGTTCAAATGGTGTCTTGGTGTTTGCTTGATGATCCGAACGGCTTTGTCGTGATTGGTTGAAAACAGACCGTCCCCTTGCGCTTGCGTAATCTGCTTGATGTTCTCCACAAGCATCGCGCGAGGTGCTTTTGGGAAACATCAAGACGGATGGCACCACGACGACGCCTTTGGGACCGAGATGCCATGCGTGATGGCGGCAAAACGTCCGAAGACGTGTTGATTCAGTGGATGACGACTGGAAGCAACCACTTGCGATGGAAAGGTGGGGCTTCTACCGGAGACTCGAAGGAGAAAATATGCTCCGAAAGCGTGGCAGCATAGGCGATGGAGGGGATCACGCACCGCACGAACCGTGACGTGCGAAACAAGATTGGCGACTTGGAACAAGCTCATCGCATCGCAAGAGATTGGTTGAAGCTGTCCGGAGAAGGAATCCGCGCTAGTGACGTCGAGAATGGCGAGATGACGATTCAGATGCAACTGAAGCGCCGCTGCAAGCATTGGGATACTCTGGACCCGGTCATGAGAGAGCGCCCTTCGACGCGTCCATTGTACACCAACGAAGACGACGAGAGCGACTTGGACTATCAATCTGCCGCTGGATCCGATTCGCAGGCAACGGAATTCAGTCAGTCCACGGAACCAAGCGCTCTGTTGTCTTCATCACCATCACCGCTGCATCGAAGCCCAGCCTCAGCTTCACGTGCCGCAACACCATCACCATCGCCTATACAATTGAGTCCAACATCGTCAACTAGCTCAAAAGGAAAGCAATCGGTGATGGCGATGTGGCTTGAGACGCAGCAGACATCGGTCAGACTAGTAGAGCGCCCGCTAGTTGTTGAGAAGATGCGGCTTGCGATGGACAAACGCAAGTCCGACCTCGAGAACGAAATGCTGCGCTATGACGCTGAAATTAAACGCATGCGTCTCTTGGAGGCTCGTGCGCAGGCACGGCAGCAGATGATCGTGTCCGGTATTGATGAAAGTGCAATTGATGAGTTACTGGCTACTAGCAATGGAGATACAGAACTCGTCGAATAGCTGCATACGGCGCTCATTGCCGTCTGTTACTTCTTCTGTGATACCTTCACCTCCAAGTTCTTCAATACCAATGTCGTTTTCCTCGAGCCAGTCGTCGGGAATGCTTCGCCGATACAAATGTTATGGAGAATGATACACGCCTCAATGACTTGAACAATGTGCTTTGCCTTTTTCGATGAAGTGAGACGAATTGGAATAAGCTTGAGGATCTGAAATCTTGCCTTGAGCATTCCTATCGCATGTTCAATCCCGATGCGCATGCGAGACAGCACGACATTAAATTGAGCTTGAAGATTGTTGGCACGCTTAAATGGTGGCACCAGCCAGCGCTGTGGCGAATAGGCGGAGTCTCCAACCAGGAACTCGCCTTGGCTAAACCACTGAGCGGTCGTTTGCGCTTGACTGAGCGTTGCATTTGATACCACACGCTGATCATGAGACAATCCCGGCCAACCTAGATATGCATATCGAAACATTCTGGTATGGTCACACGGCCAACCCATTCAACGCATAAGTTGTCTTTCTTGTAAAGTAGTCTTAGAAAGTATGTTTTGCAAATATAAGGTTATCGGTTCGAGTCCGATTATCACCATGATTGCTCGGCTTCTCAGCAAGTGTGAACAAAGTACCATCAATGGCACCGACGCATCCACGAAATCCTGTGGCTTCAAAAGCATTCGATGAGTGCACGCTCAAATTGGTCTGGCCATCTTTGTAACGGGACTATGAATCCCGTTACCACAGCTTACACTGTGTGCAACTCGAGGAAGCGTGTTGCTTGAGCGAGGTTACCTCCTCCCTCCCTTGTCCCCACGAGTGGCTGACGTACGACGTGCGTGGCGGACGGTAAAACCTGAACTGAATATATTGTTGGGTTCTTATATCCTACTAAGAAATATACCAAATCGTACATGTCCTACATATGTAATACTTATATCTATTCCTACTGAAGAACCCCGTGGGCTGATAATGCCCAGTATTTCAGCCAATCATGTGATGGGACCAAATGGCCCATTACATCATCCCCCTCTTAAAGTGCGAAACAGGGGATTCGCTGAAAATCGCCAACGTGCGAAGCGGCGCAGAAGTGAAGCGTCTTCGGCGACGAGGACGCATGCAACTGACGTGTCGGTTGATGTGTTCGAAGACGAAGCGTCAGTCTGTGACTGGCGCGTGGTGAGACCACAGGGTCTGCATCCCACGGCGATTTGGAGCTGCAGATGGGTGCAGCTCGCGGCTCGATGGTGGCAACCGCACTGCGGCGGTTGTAATCGTTGTGCAAGTAGCGCGAGCTGACTTGCACTTCGCAACTGGATGCGCGACGAACGCATCGTCGCGCTTGGTCTTGTCTTCAGCAACACTTATGGACCGTTTGGCTTGGTTGCTTCACTCTGTCTTCGGCAGTGGTGCACCCACACCACGGCAAAAAGTCTTTGACCCTCGGTGGAAGCCGGGGGTATTGTCGGACGACACAAGCAGCGGCGCCGCCGCTACAACCAAGTCTTCACTTCACGATTGACGCTGTCACGCACATGAGTCACCAGGTGGTGGCTCGTTTGAGGCGCGCATCCGTGCGCGTCATCGAAGCTCACGACGCCGGCATGGTGCCGCATCGAGGTCTTCAGCAACACCTTAAACGGTGTTGCGTTCATCAAATTCGGCAACATCTTCAACGTTGTTGCACTGTCATCATGAACAACACCAGCGTTCGTGTTGTTCTTCATCCTCGGTAACACCTGTGATGGTGTTGCGTGTCCATCATCAGCAACGCCTTGCCAGTGTTGCATCTTGCACGCCGCGCGCAAGCTTGAGCACCGCGGCGTCATCTTCAATCGCTGTGTCTAGCGCAGACTCGACATCATTGCGTGACCTTCGGGTCACTCCATCCTTCGTCATGAGTCGCAACAAGGCTGCGACTCTAACGTTGGCTGTGTGCCACGCGCCAATGTGACACCGTTACGGAGCGTCACCTTGGGAAACCAAGCGACACTCATACGCTTGCAGCATGTCGGGCACGTCCTGCTGCAGCGTCGCACGAGGCTCCCAGGTGTCCGCGCTGGTCGGGTAGCCGAGCCAGTGCACGCGATAGAAGCGCGCAACATTGCGCTACTTGCGGCCGTGATGAGTCACGCGATCTTCGTGTTCGACAATGCGATCGACGATCCAACGTCGATCGTCGCTGTAGTCAAACAGAGGCGGAGGCGCGTCACGCACAAAGTGACGCTTAACACTCTTCTCACTTCGGTGACGCACGTCGCGCGTCACATGCTCCACCTGTGTCGGCGTCGGCTCTTCGTGACCGACGCGCGTCAGTTGAGGTGATCTTGGACGCATCTCGTTGGGCGAACGCGACGCTTCACTGGATCTTCATTCTGTGTTGCGGAACCATTCGGCAACACCTGCGACGAGGTCGGCGTACCGTCACCGACTTGAAAGTGATCCTCATGGCAATGATAACGCTTCAGGCGTCCAACGTAAAACGTTGGATGCAGTCGCATCTTCGATGGGATGTCCAAGGTGTATGCGTGTCCCCTGGCACGCAACACAGTGAACGGACCGATGAACCTCGGGAGCAACTTGGTTGAGCCCAAGGTGCTCACTCCATGTGCGGCGAGGTTTGCTGTCGACAGCACGAAGCGCACGATGGCGTCACGCGCTTCCACGAACGACGTCACCGCTGGTGACGTCAAGTGGATCTTCTGCGATGGTGCGAAACCATCGCGCTCGTTGTTCTCTCCTTCTTGGAGCGGGTGTGGTCCCGCTCCACTTGCAACGTCTTTGTTGAGCGACACACTTGTCGCTCTCGCCATTGAGCGAGTGATGCGTCGCCTTGATTGCGACGCGCTCGGCGCTAGCTGGGGCTTCCCTGGAGAGTCCGCCACTGCTGACTCAGTCTTCGATCCAGCTTGTACTGGCTCATGCTCGCTTGTGCCGTCGTTCTGGGAATCCGTTGTTGCTGATTCAGCTTCTGCGGCCGCGTCGTCGTTGGCGTCAGCCACGGCTGACGCACGTCCTGCATCCTGAGGATCGTCGCTTGTTCCAGCAGGCAAACTTTGCTGGGACCCTCCCCACCAAGCGTGGAAGCGCCATCCAAACGGCAGACGCGGGTGGCGACCATAGTTGACGATGCACCGCGTTATTCAACGCGAATTCCGCCATGGGCAGGAATTCCGACCAGCCTGTGAACGACGTGGCCTCGAGCGTGCGGTTGACGCGCTCAGGTTGGCCGTCTGTCTCTGGATGGGCGGCTGTCGACCCATGCCGTCGCGTTCCCATGCGACGCATGATGGAGCGCCAGAACGTGGCCGTAAACAACGGATCACGGTCAGAGACCAATTCTACAGGCATTCCGTGGTGGCGGAATACAACATCCATTAAGATGCCCGCAGCATCTTCCGACGTGACCTGACGCGACACCGGAGCAAGATGCACCATCTTGCTCAGCCGATCGACGAACACCAGGATGCCGGTGCGTTGCACGGCATCTGGCGGAAGGCCAAAGATGAAGTCCATCGACACGGACTTCCAACAATCGCTCGGAACTGGCAGCGTGTAACGCCCGTTACCACAGCGTACACGCTGTGCGCAGTCGAGGAAGCTTGCTTGAGCGAGGTTGGCCTCGCTCACTTGTCCTGACGTCCCGCTGACGTCAGGGCCTGCGTGGTTGGAGGGAAAACCAGAACTGAATATATTGCAGGGTCCTTATATCCTACTAAGAAATATACCAAAAACTACATGTCCTACATATGTTATATTTATACCTAATCCTACTGAAGGACCCCATTGGCTGATAATGATCCGCATTTCAGCCAATCATGTGATGGGACCAATTGGCCAATTACATCATCCCCCCTTAAAGTGCGAAGGCGGGAGAAAGCCGAGAATGGTGACGGCCGGCGACACAGCCGCACGTGATGGCCCGCGACACGAGTGTCGGGGATTTTGCTGTGTGGTCCCTGCGACCACACTGCATCTTGCGAAGCAGTTGGCAGCCGAACCTTGCGGCTGCCCGACGACACAGCGTGAGTCAACTGCGTGTTGGCTCAGAAGACTTACGGAAGATGAGCGTGCGGAGTCGCTCACCGAGCGGCTCTGAAGACGGCAAGCTCCGGGACACCTGCACCTTCCAGGTTGGACGGCAAGGGTCCTGGAGCTGCAATGTGGAAGGATCGAAGAAGCCACCGATGACCGGCGCGCGCCGATCGCGCGCGTCGTCCGCGATTAGGAGCACACGTTGATCGTGACTCTCGACCTTGTCGACGAGGTCGGTGGAGGTGGTCCGCTCTGGACCATCTTGGATGAGAGCCGCTACAGGCTGTTCGAGCGGCTTCCGGCATGGCAACGACAATGCAGAAGGGAATCGCGAGCGCGAGCCCGCGGTTCAGCGTCGCGATGTGAGCCCACCGCGACGCAACACACATGGATACCACGTATCCCGAGGTCGAGCCTTGGGAATGCAGTCTCCTCAACGACCGCGACCGCGTCGATGCTGAGGCGCATCGGCGCATCTTCTGCCGCTGGCGTTCTGCCAGGGGCAAGGATCCCAATGTCACCGGCGAAGCGCTCCGGCAAGCCTGGAACGCGTTCATCGTCTTGTATAATCGTGGCTCTGTCGGAGCCACCACCGAGCGCCGGCAGCGCGAGCGAGATCTTTACTCGCTCACCGCCGTGCGCGAAGAAGTCCATCGCGTCTGTGCTCGCAACAGGCGCCCTTGCTACGCGTATCTGCGTTGCACAAACGGCCCACACAGGGTGCACGACGTCCGCGGCAATGCGCCCCGGACTCGAAGACTGGGAGACGCGTGCGCAACGACCGACTATTCGGCGCTACGCAGATCTTGCTGACGTTCATACGCGAATAGAACGTCCGAAACGTCGCGAAGAAGCTCGCGACGTGGTTTCCACGTATCCGCCTCGGGAGGATACCTCAGCCATCGGACGCGATAGAAGCGCTCCGAGGCTCGACGCTTACCCCGTCGATCCGCTGTCAGCCGCACCTCGTAAGCAACGAGGCGCTCACAATCCAACGTCGGTCACCCGACGTATCGAGCAGTGGAGGTGGAGCGTCTCGAACGAATCGAGGCGCTGTGTGACCGGACCGCTGGTGACGTCGCTCGCGTGGTGACGGCGCTGCGAGCGACGCAGGGGCACGTGGAGGTGGTGCGTCGTAAGCGCCACCTGTTGATGGGCGAGCTCCGCGAGATGCATGCGGAGCTCCGGGCTTTGACTGCGTCGGGAACGCCGCTGCAGCGGCACCGATGGCCGCCGCTCCAATGCCTGCGGTATCGGCACCGCCGACGCTAGTGGCTGCGCCGTGGGCTTGGCCTTGGGCGCACCCGTTCGCTCACCCGCCTGGCGCGAGCGCTCAGCCGATGGCGGCACTCGTGACCGCATCACCGCGGGTGCCGACGGTCGAAGCTCATCGCCACACGACTCCCAAGTTTGGCGCCCGAGGCAGCGGGCGACGATCTGCTTGTGCCTCCGGCGCGGGAGGCACCGACATCGACGACCGCGGCGAGCGATGTGACGCTGGCTCTGTCGCCGACTCGCTCGGCGACGTCTGCGGCTGCGAGGTCGATCCACCGTGATCAACCTGAAAGTGATCCTCGCGGCGGTGATACCGCTTGAGGCACCCAACGTAAAACGTCGGGTGCAGTCGCATCCTCGACGGGATGTCCAGGGTGTACGCGTGGCCTCTCGCGTGCGTCACCGTGAAGGGGCCGATGAGCCTGGGTAGCAACTTGGTGGATCCCAAGTTGCTCACTGCGTGTTTGGTTAGGTTAGCTGTTGATAGCATGACCTTGTCCCCAACACAGAACACTTCGGCGTTCAAACGGTTGTGAGAGTCCGCTCGCTCTTTCTGATTGTCCATGGCTTCCGCCATGGCGTCTCGAACGAATCGCACGATCGCATCGCGCGATTCCAGGAACGACCTCACCGCTGGTGACGTCACGTCGATCTCTTGCGACGGCGTGGAGCCGTCGCGTTCTCCTTGGTCGTCGCTTGGTTGGAGTGACGTGGATGTCCCTCGAGCTGTTGATCGAGTCACGCGACGCTCCATCGGTGACTCTGCGTGGGCACTCGTGGAACGAGTCACACGACGTTCAGTCGGTGGCTCTACTTCAGCGCTCGAGTTGGGGCTCGGCGCCGCCGTTGCTTCTTCATGTTGCGCTTGTGAGCCGCACGGTGCTGTGCCGGCGGCTCTTCGTCCTGTCTTCGAGTCACGCGGCGTGACATCGGTGACTCTTCCCTGGGCCCAGCGAACTCGCGTTCGCTCGGGTCATCTGCGTTTGCGTCGCTGTCGGCAGTGACGCCATCTGATCCAGGCACCCTGGATCGTCGCCGGAGCCATCGGCATCAGCAGCGATGTCAAACGTTCCAGCTGGCTGAGGCTGGGACCCTCCCCCACCAAGAGTGGAGGCAACGATGGACGCCGGGACTCGAGGGTGGCGTCCATAGTTCACGAAGAATGGCGTCAACCCGGTTGACGCGTGGACCGCGTTGTTCATTGCGAATTCCACCATGGGCAGTAATTCGGACCAGCTCTCGAACGACGTGGCGTACGAGCGCAACACGTCTTCGAGCGTGCGATTAACTCGCTCGGTTTGACCGTCCGTCTCCGGTGAGCGGCCGTGGACATATGCAGTCGCGTTCCCATGCGACGCATAACGGAACGCCAGAACGTGGCCGTGAACAGTGGATCACGATCAGATACAATGTCATCCGGCATGCCGTGATGTCGGAAGACGATATCCATGAAGATGCGTGCAGCATCTTCCGCCGTGACTTGGCGTGATACAGGAGCAAGATGCACCATCTTGCTCAGGCGATCCACAAAGACAAGGATGCCGGTGTTGCCGCCGGCATCCGAAGGGAGCCCGAAGATGAAGTCCATTGAGATGGACTTCCARCAGTTGCCGGGAACAGGCAGCGACCTCAGAGGCGCGCGGGTTGTCGGCGCAGGTTTCGTGCGCTGGCATACCTCGCACGTCTTGACGTACTTGCGGACCCACCGATACATGAGGGTCCAGTAGAACACACGCTAGAGCGCGAGGAACGTCTTCTTGCGCCCGAGCTGCCCGCTCGTGGGGGCATCGTGATGTTCCCAGATGAGACGAAGACGCAAGTCTTCGTCCAGTGGAACAACCACCCGTGGTTGCTCAGCAGCATCGACCTGGCACCACAACAGGCCGTCTTGGAGCGCGTAGCGATGCGCACGCGCTCGAACCTTCGACGAAAGAGACTTCATGGAAGTCTCTGATGGCGCTGCCAGATATGTGAGCAGCGCGCGGCAGAACGCATCGTGCTGGTAGGCAGCGATGATCTCATCACGCAACGTGCTCACCACTTGCGTGGTAACAGAGAGAGCCGCCGCAGAAGGCGACGCTGTGCAAAGGCAGCGGATGCACGAACACTGTGCATCATCCGATGATCCGTGCTCGCGCGGATCATAGTCTGGTCGTCGAGACAGAGCATCCGCGAGGATGTTCTGTTTACCCGGCTTGTAGACTCCGCTCCGGAGGCCAGCTTCTTCCCATTTGCCGACGCCTCAGCGACAGCCGGAGGCGTCTGAGGGTTCGCGCGATGCGTTGCCACGAGCGCTGGGGGTGCCTCGCATGGATGCACGTAGTCGATGAGCATCCAATGATGATCATCGGTGATCAGCCGATGATCCGCTTCGCTTGGAGTGGTGTTGAATGACATCACTCGGCTCTTCGCCCAGTCGACTCGTGGCTGGTACTTGGCCAGCCACGGCGTCCCCAGGATGACATCAAACCTGTCATCCAGATCCATGAGGATGAAGGCATCCTTCATCCTCCTGCCACAGGCAGAGGCGCGCGACGCGCCTCGGCATTTCCATCACTCGGCCGTCGGCGAGGCGCACCTTAAACACAGAGGCGCCTCCGTCGGGCCGAAAAAGAGTCGCACCACGTGCGCGACTCACCACACCGCGTCGAACGAAGTTGTTCGACGCACCTGAATCGAGCAGAGCACGCAACGGCCGCTCGATTCCCTTCACCTTGAGCTTGAGGTAGATGAGCCCGGCCGCTCTCTCCTCAAGCTTCGCAGACTTCACAGCGCGTGTCGAGTTCGACACGCGAGGGCCCTGGCAGCTGCTGTCTGCAGCAGCAGCCACCTCCTGGCCGTCAGTAGGGCGGACCGCGCCTACTGACTGGAGTCGTTTTTTGGCTTGCGCTTCTGGTCAGCGCCATTGCCAGAAGCGCGTGGAGCACCGCCGCTGGGGGGCGGTGCTCGACACTTGGATGCCAGATGCCCAAGGCGCTGGCATCGGAAGCATTGAACCTTGGAGAGGTCCCGACGAGGTCTCTCATCGCGATGACCCGGAGTCATCGCGTCGATATCCATTGGCTCCGGACCACTCGAGGGTGCCGGAGCCTCACGAAAGCCCTTGAAGTTGGACTGCTTCAGTCCAAATTCCTCATGGAGCGCCGCATTGATGGCATCATCAAGCGACGCTGGGGTCTTCCGAAAGAGCATGGACTTGACCGGACCATCCTTCAGCCCTGCCATGAAGACAGCGAGCTGTGTCGTGGCATCCACCGGTGCTGTCACGATGGTGGACAGCACGTACCTGACACGCTGCACGTATGCATGCAGGTCCATTGTTCCTTGCCGCAGGCGAAGGAACTCAATGCGCACCCGGAATTCATTCTCGGGTGGCTCGAACGCAAGCTGGAGTTCAGACTTGAACTCCTGCAAGCTGGAGAAAACGCTTGGATCGGACAAGCGTTTTCCATACGCCCATGAACGGGCACGTCCAGACAGTCTGGACATGCCGTAGGCAACTTGCAGCGCGGGGTCCGTCAGCCCCCGCGCAGCGATGGCCGTCTCAATTTCGACGAACCATCGCAGGAGTGGCTCCTTCGGCGAGCCACTGTGCGTGGACGTGTCCAGCTTGACCACGTCCTTCTTCAGATGCTCAATTTCATGCTCCATGAAATTTCATGCTCCATGAAATTGAGAGCAGCTGCACGCTGCTCTGCAGGAGACATGGTGCGGAGGAGGTGTTTCACCGGCGCCTCCCCCAACGCCTTGCCCATGCGCATGAGCGCGGACCATTCCCCTGCCGAGAGGTGGGGGAAATTGTCGTGGACAATGGATACCCGTGGGGTCTCCACCACTTGAGGTGCCGCCGACCGTGGCGGCACAGATGGCGATGGCGTTGCCATGGCGCAACGCAAAGAAAGAATCGTTGGAAGGATTCCAAAGTGCTACCAAGTGCAACAGAACTGCGGTCAGCCCCGTTACCACAGCGTACACGCTGTGCGCAGTCGAGGAAGCTTGCTTGAGCGAGGTTGGTCACTTGTCCTGACGTCCCGCTGACGTCAGGGCCTGCGTGGTTGGAGGGAAAACCAGAACTGAATATATTGCAGGGTCCTTATATCTTACTAAGAAATATACCAAAACCTACATGTCCTATATATGTAATATTTATACCTAACCCTATTGAAGGACCCCATTGGCTGATAATGATCCGCATTTCAGCCAATCATGTGATGGGACCAATTGGCCCATTACTCAGCGAGCGCAACGGCGCTCGCATGGCGGGTGCTGGCTTAGTACGCTGGCACACCTCGCAGGTGTTGACGTACTTCCGCACCCACCGATACATGTGAGGCCAGTAGAACACACGCGAGAGCGCGAGGAACGTCTTCTCGCGCCCGAGATGCCCGCTCGTGAAGGCATCGTGATGTTCCCAGATGAGACGAAGGCGCAAGTCTTCGTCCACTGGAACAACCACCCGAGGTTGTTCGGCCGCATCGACTTGGTACCACAGCAAGCCATCTTGGAGTACGTAGCGATGCATACGCGAGACTTCAGTGAAGTCTCGCTTGGCTCGGACAGGTGGCCGAGCAGCGCACGACAAAAGGCATCGTGCTGGTACGCTGCGATGATCTCCTCACGCAACGTGCTCGACACGTGTGTGACAGAATTGAGTGTCGCTCCATCGAGCGACTCCGAGCGAAGCCAACGGATGCACGAACATTGTGCGTCGTCGGACGATCCATGCTCGAGAGGATCGTAGTCGGGTCTCCGAGAGAGAGCATCTGCGAGGATGTTCTGCTTTCCGGGCTTGTAGAGTACAACGAAGTTGTACTCTGAGAAGAACGAGAGCCAGCGTGCCATCCGCTGACTCAGATGCGGACTTCGCGTCGCCGTTCGAAGCGACGCATGATCTGTGTAGATCACAAACTTCGGCGTTCCGAGCAAGTAGACTCGGAACTTGACAAGAGCGTACTTCATCGCGAGTAGCTCCTTGTCATGCACTGGGTAATTTCGTTCCGCCGGCTTCAGCTGGCGGGACTGGTACGCGATGTCGCGCTCCTGCTGTGCGTCATCAAACTGCATGAGCGCACACCCAATGGCATAGTCACTCGCGTCACACACTACGTGGAAGGGCTTGTCGAAATTCGGCAAGAACAACACCGGAGCCTCACGAAGGCTCTTCTTCACTTGATCGAAAGCATCTTGATGCTCGATCTTCCACTCCCACGTCACATCCTTTTTCAGGAGCGACGTCAACGGCTGAACGAGGCCCGCGTAGCCTCGTGTGTACTTGTGGAGGTAGTTGGCCAGACCCAACCACTGCCTCAGGTGCTTGGCATTCCGGGGAACCGGCCATGCAGCAATGGCGTCGACTTTCTCAGGATCAACGCGGACACCGTTGACACCCACGAAATTTCCTAGAACTGGGATTCCTTCGCGAAGAAGATGCACTTCTTCAAATTGGCGTACAGCTTCTGCTGTCGCATCACAACGAACACCTCCCGTAGGTGTTCCAGGTGCATTTCGACTCACCCACAGCGCAACTGTGGATGAAGAGGTCTTGCCATCCATGGCACGACTGTGGATGAAGAGATCGTCGAAGTACGAACTCGCAAACGCACGCAGGGGTCTCATCACCTGCGTGACCATCCTGTTGAAAGTCGCAGGGGCATTCTTCAGCCCCTGCGGCATGACCAGCCACTCCCATAGCATCCCACTTGAGGTGCTCACCGCCGTGAGAGGGATGTCCCTCTCGTTCATGCGGATCTGATAGAACCCGATTGCACTGAACACTGTACTCCCAGCCATGGCGTTGATGACCATGTCCTTGCGTGGGATAGGTGACTGTGCTGGGATGGTCGCATCGTTCAGCTTGTTGAAGGCGTGAACGATGCGCCATCCCCCCGTGGCTTTCTTGACACAGAAAGTCGGAGTCGAGTGCGGAGACTTGCTCTTCCGCACGTGTCCGGCCCGTGCTCGAGAGGCGAAGAACTCGTCGATCGCCTCGCCTTGCTCACGCGTCAGCAGCCACTGTCGAGTGACGCAATACTTGGTTCCTGGCACGAGATCGATCTCGTCCCAAATGCCACGGTCCTGGGACAAGGTGTCTGGCACCTTGTCCGGAAAGATGTTTAAGAACTCTTGGACAAGGGAACACACCGAGTTCCCTTCAGCCTTCGATGATTCGAGCGACTGATGCTCGAATCTCTCTTCACGCGCAGTCTTCTTGTCCTGCAGCACGTCCGTGGCCATTGTGGACGTGCTGCCCACAAACTCTGATGGATCTGTGGCGCGCAGCGCACAGATCTGGAGGATCTCACCTCGCTTGAGATCCCTCAGAAAGGACTTGGCGCTCATCACTTCGAGCGCCATCAGCTCTTCTGGCTCCGAGGGTGGGTTTTCCACTCGGAGCTTGTGCAGGCGACAGCCACTGATGTCCTGCACCATGACTGCGATGGCCTCGTCACTTGAAGCGTTGGAGTCTGGCCCCTGCACAGACTCATTCCCGTGTCGGCCACTTGCCGACGCTGACTCGTGACGAGTGCGACGAGCAAGTGTGGACTTGCTCGCGCTACGACCACAGACGCGTTGCACTCTGCGATGCCCAATTTGAATTGGGGGATTAAATCGCCCAAATTCACACTCTTCATTGCGGTCCAACCTGAGGTGGACCCGCCGCGACGACAGATGCTTGTCGAGGCTGGAACCGATGCGTCCATCGGTTCTTCCGAGGGTCTCCTTGAGTGATGCCACTGCATCACGCTTCGACATAGACGTTGGGGACACTGCTCTAACGTCTTTCACGACGTGCGCCGGAGCCACTGCTCCGGGACCCTGCCTTTTTCTTGCAGACCGACGCCACTGCATCGGTCGCTGTCATCTTCTGGCTAGCGCTCGGCTTCGCCACGAGCGCTGGGGTCCGATCGCGGGGATGCACGTGATCAATGTGCATCCAATGATGATCATCGGTGATCAGCCGATGATCCGCTTCGCTTGGAGTGGTGTTGATCGACACMACTCTGCCCTTCACCCAGTCGACTTGTGGCTGGTACTTAGCCAGCCAAGGCGTTCCAAGGATGACATCGAACCTGTCATCCAGGTTCATGAGGATGAAGGGATCCTTCATCCTCCTTCCACATGCCGAGTAGTCGAGGTGCGCGACGCACTTCGGCATTCGCATCACTCGACCATCAGCGAGGCGCGCGACATAAGTCGAGGCGCCTCCATCACCATTCGAGAGAGTCGTGTAACGAACACGACTCACAGCACTTCGTCGAACAAAGTTATTCGACGCACCCGAGTCGAGCAGCGCACGAGCGGCTGCTCTACTCCTTTCACCTTGAGCTTGAGAAAGATGAGCCCACTTGCTCTCTTCTCCAGCTGCGCAGACTTCACATCGCGCACCGCGGGCGGTGCGCCGGGACCCTGGCAGCTGCTGTCTACAGCAGCAGCCACCTCTCGCCCGTCAGTAGGGCGGACCGCGCCTACTGACCGTCTTCGTTTTTTGCCTTCTGCTTCCGGGCACCGTTGCCACCAGATTGAGCACCGCTGCTCGGAGCAGGTGCTCGGCGCTTCGATGCCAGATGCCCAAGGCGCTGGCATCTGAAACACTTGATCTTGGACAAGTCACGACGTGACTTGTCCCCGCGCTGTCCCGGAATGATGGCGTCGATGTCCATCGGCTCTGGGCCATCATTGCGACCCGATGGTGGGTCGCGGAAGCCCTTGTGGTTGGACGGCTTCAGTCCAAACTCTTCACGCAACGCCGCGTTGATGGCGTCGTCCAGCAACGCAGGCGTCTTCCGAAAGAGCATGGTCTTCACCGGACCATCTCGTAGGCCAGCCATGAACACAGCCAGCTGTGTCATGGCATCCACTGGGGCTGTCACAATGGTTGACAGCAGATACCGGACCCGCTGCACGTATGCATGCAGGTCCATCGTTCCTTGTCGTAGACGAAGGAACTCCACGCGCACCCGAAACTACTTTTCGGGTGGCTCGAACGCGAGCTGGAGTTCACGCTTGAACTCCTGCAGAGTCGAGAATGCGCTTGGGTCGGCCAAGCGGTTGCCGAAGGCCCATGTGCGGGCACGTCCAGCCAGCCTGGACAGGCCGTATGCGACTTGAAGCGCGGGCTCTGTGAGTCCCCGCGCAGCGATGGCTGTCTCGATCTCGACAAACCATCGCAGAAGCGGCTCCTTCGGCGAGCCGCTGTAGGTCGACGTGCCAAGCTTGACAACGTGGGTCTTCTTGTGATGCGCGGTCCGGGGCCGCGCATCTCGTGCTCGATTTCATGCTCCATGAAATTTAGAGCAGCTGCACGCTGCTCAGCGGGAGCCATGGTCCGGAGGAGGTGCTTGACCGGCGCCTCCCCCAACGCCTTCCCCATGCGCATCAGCACCGACCATTCCCCCTCCGACAGGTGGGAGAAGTTCTCATGGAAAATTGAGACCCGTGGGGTCTCCAACACTTGTGGCGCACCTTGCGGGGCTTGAGGCGTGCCATGATGCAACGCAAAGAAAGAGTCATTGAAAGGACTCCAAAGTGCTACCAAGTGTAACGGGACTATGAATCCCGTTACGACAGCTTACACTGTGTGCAACTCGAGGAAGCGTGTTGCTTGAGCGAGGTTACCTCCTTCCTCCCTTGTCCCCACGAGTGGCTGACGTACGACGTGCGTGGCGGACGGTAAAACCTGAACTGAATATATTGTTGGGTTCTTATATCCTACTAAGAAATATACCAAAACCTACATGTCCTACATATGTAATATTTATATCTATTCCTACTGAAGAACTCCATTGGCTGATAATGCCCAGCATTTCAGCCAATCATGTGATGGGACCAAATGGCCCATTACAATCTTAGTTCGCTGCCCTTGATGCTGTGCAGTGCCACCACACAATGCTGCACATACAACTGCACCGTCCCAACACCAATCCCAGCGTTGGAGGCGATCCAAGCCTGCCCAACGCCATTACCAGAGAAGTCCACGTACTGAAGGAAAATCGCGAACTGGAAATGCACTGCCTTTGGTGGCCACAACCAAAAACGGCATGATGCTGGATGCGATTCCCACATGCCGAGAAGGATGTTCGTGTCATGCGGAACTCTCTTCGAAAAGTGTCGTCGGATGTGTGCTCCATCCGCGCGTAATAGTTGGCTAATTCGCTTCGGTCTCTCAAAGACGCAGGGAGAGATATCGCGATGACAAGACGAGAACGAAAAGAGCGACATGGCGGTTCAGCTCTGTCTTGCGAGGTCCTCGCATACACCCCACCCCACCGCGAATCAGCAAACTCGTGATTTCCCGCTCTAGCAGTCGCAGCATGTCCTGCGAGCTGTTGTTCGCGGCATGGTTTCACGCTCAAGAATCAAAGGCGTGAAGAGGCACTCAAAGGGAAATCACCAACTGCGATCTGATTGGTGGATTATATCGCTGGCTGGATTTTCCATCAAGCAAACATCAAGACCATTTGAACACCACTAATGTTGACGAATTGGTTGTGTTAAATAACGTAATATACAGTAATACTGTACAGTACACTGTTTTCTATTGTGATTTATGGATAGGTCCTGTATTCGGGTGGGTGATTGGTGGCTGGTCAATCGCAAGCAAAAGCGCCGACGAGGAAAGCAGAGGAAAGATGGCGTCTTCTGCTGCGGCCGCGGCGTCTGCGTTGCTGCAAAAGGCTTCGCAACAGTACTTGGAATGCCGCCGCAAGGTGACTGCAAAGGTCGATGAGGTGAAGGCCATCGATGCCGAGATTGAGGCGTTGTTCGCGAAGATCGTCGAGGCCGAGAAGGCTGGCGCCAGCAAGAAGTCGGTCGGTCGCCTCGAAGTGACCATCGCCGCCGTGAGCGGCAAGGCGCCAGTCGAAGGAGCCACCATTGACGTCACCATCGACCCAGAATACGATGAGGAAGACGATGCGGAGGCCGTTGAGCAGCAGGCCGCGCCTAAGGCAGAGAAAGAGGTGACCGAGGAGGTGACCAAACCAGCTGAAGCCGAAGCCGAAGCCGCTGCGGAAGAAACCGAGAAGCAGGCGGAGGAAGAGGAAGCCGCGCCAGCACAGACGGAGGAAGCAGTGGCCGAAGAGGCCGAAGAAGCTGCCGAGGAGGCTGCGCCATACAACCCATGGAACTTGTCGCCAGTGGTGGACGAACCCGCGTACTCGGATGACGAAGCGGAGAAGGATGTCGCCAAGGAGGAACCTGCAGTTAATCCGCCAGTCGCTGAAGAGCCCGTCGTCGAAGCCGCCAAGGAAGAAGAAGTGGCTGTGGAAGCGCCAGTGGCCGAACAGCCAACGCCTGCCAAGGCCAGCACGGCTGTGGCTTGGGAGAGCGTGCCAGCCTCGTTCGTGTTCGAGCGTGTGCAGTCGCGCGAGGCTTTCGTCACGGTGACGGTCGCACCACCAGCGATGGAGGCGAACGACGAAGATCCTATCAAGGAGATTCAGTTCCCAGTGTCGTCATTGCTGGCGTCGAATGAGTTCGACCAGTGGTATGCCATCAGTGAAGAAGCTGAGGCGGAGAGCGCGGACACGACGATCACGGAGGTGACCGAAGAGAGCGAAGCTGCTCGCGCTGAGCAGCCACGCGTGCAGGTCAAGGCCACGTTCGAACCATCGGCCTTGGAGAAGCTGAACCTCGTCTACTTGGAGCTGTCCAAGAAGAAGAAGGAGGCCGAGGCGTCGCTGGCCGCAGTGGAGCGTGAAGCTGCCAGTCTGCGCACCAAGTACGAGCGCTTGACGGCGACGCAGCGTTCGCTGACGTCGGCGGGTGCTCAGGGCGGCAAGGGCGGCAAGTCGGCGCTATTCAACAACCTGAACGCCCAGGCCGCGGCGGACAAGTCGCGCTATCAGAAGCTGAAGGACTCGATCAACAGCGTGCTGACGCCACAGCGCCAGCAGGTCCTCATTAGTGTAGCAATGTTTGTCGGCAGCGTGACGGTCTTTCACGCGTATGGCGACAATCTCCTCGCGTAGACGGAGTGACTTCTCCCGACAACAAGACATTTCATACATGCGATCCTGCACGACATTTTAGACACCCTGCGTGCATTTGCCATACTTTCCTTCCTTCCTCTCTCCCCATGCAGTTTGAAAATGCCCGTTCAAGATGGACCCGAAGAGCGGTGTGCACCAACGCTCCATCACCGCGGGCATCCCATCTGGCTCAACGGCAGCTAGCGGCGGTTCGTAACTTGTTCGCTTATCCGACGGTTATGGGGTTTGTTAACGCTATGCAGCGGCTGCGGTCACATCTCAAACGCGCTCTTGGGACGAGACCGCCCAATGGAAAACGGCTCGGAGGCGGCGACGGCCATGGCGCACGAGGTGCTAGGCAGCCACCATCCTACCAGTGAGCAAGACGCGGTCGATCCCTTTGGTCCTACGCCTGTGCTGCAGCCGCATATGCGGCCGCTGGCGCTGCCGCCATCRCCGCAGGAAGGTGACGACGGCGACGGCACAGCGGTCGTGGCCGCACCGGCCATCACGCTGGGCTCGCCGCTCATTGCGTTCTCACCGCTGATGCACGCCACGGCGTCCATGGCCCCGTCCGCTCCAGACAAGCAGTTCAATCCGTTCGACAGCCCCGTGGCTGCCAGTACGGCACTCGAAGCACAGCTCTTGTCATTTTCACCGGTGATGGCTGCTACACGCGACGCTGAAGTCGACGACACCTTCAACCCAGCGCCGACAGCGTCGGTGGCTGCCGCGGCTGCGCTGGGTGAGCTGTTGTCGTTTTCGCCAGTGGCGCAGACGACGCCTCCCCCAGCGCCCGCGTCGGAAGGAGTGCCTGCCTTGGCAAGTGACCTGTTTGGGCTCGTGGATGCGCCTCAGTCGGCACCAGCAGCGTTGCCAGAGCCACCGAAGGTGCTGCCGACGGGAGTGGTGAGCATGGAGGACGCGGCCTCGCCTGTTGACTCGACTGTGAGCGACAGCGGAGCGGCATCATCGAATGCGGCGAGCGACGCCACGTCGATTGGCGATGTCGCTGCGACCACGTCATCCTGGGCCACGATCAACGCCGCTGATGCGAGTGATGACCAAGCTAGCAGTCAAGCACCGGAAGAAGATCATCAACATGACGTTTGGACGGAAAGTACAGCGGTGATTGAGCAAGCGGCGGTGCCAGAAAGCCTCCCCAGTTCGTTCTCGTTCATGACAAGCGAAGGCAGCCCCACGGTCGCGCCGGTGGAACACTCGCCGGTGCTGCTGTCTGCCGGGGCATCGCTGGACTCTATCGACAACGCACTTTCGACTGATCCCGATGTGTATCACCAAGAGTTGGCTCCTCAGGGCGAGATGATGCAGTCACCAATTGAGCAAGTTGAAGCCGCGTACCAGTCATATGTGAACTACGATGAGTATGCGGAAATGGAAGAATCGCCACTGCACGACGAGACAGGTTCAGAGGTTGCCGCCTGCTCTTCGCAATCCTGGGAATCCCTTCACTATCAGGGCGAAGCCTCGCCTTCGGCACCAGAGATTGGCGTGGAGCAGAATGAGGGCACACATGCTGTGAACCAAAACAACGCTTCGACGCCTGAGGCGTCCAGCGCGTTTAGCTTCATGTCGGCTAGTGTGAATGTCGCTGATGCAACTACGACTGCGGAGCCGTGGAATGAGAAGGTGTCCTCTCCAACCGATCATACGCACGCCCTTGCTGACGACTTCGGTGACTTCGTAAAATCGCCAGTGGTCACAGCAACCAGCACACAAAATGGAGAGAATGCCGCCTTCGGTGCAATTGATGTCGCACCATCGCCCAAACCGACAGTTCAGGACGAAGACGACGAGTTCAGTGACTTTGCTGGACCAGCCCAATCTCCTCCTGCGGCTGTTGATGAAGACGATGAGTTTGGTGCGTTTGGCAGTGTGTCTGCACAGCCGGGCACCACCGCTGTGACACAAGACGACGATTTCAATGACTTTGGGATGGGAACCAGCACTGCTCATGAAGGCAACGATGAGTTTGAGGCGTTCGATGGGTTCAGAAGTGCCCCATCCAGTGCAACGGCAACGACAACAGCAGCACCAACGACAGCGACGGCGACGGCCGACGATTTTGGGAATTTTGCTACCACGCAAACTTCAGCAGCATCAGCCGATGATGACTTCGGGGATTTTGGAAACAATTCCAACGATGAATTTGACGACGATTTCGGAGACTTCGAACAGTCTACGACAGCCACAACTGGAAGCAGTGATAACGCTTTTGATACTACTGCTTCGGCCACGACGACGTCTGCTGCTCCGTTTACTGCTGCCCCTGCTACAGTTTCAATTCCCGCAGCGGCCAACGTGCGCGATCTGTTTGTGCAAGCATTCCCAACTGCACCTCTATCGTCTGCACCCAGCCTTGACATTTCAGACTCAGCAGAAGCGAAGAATGCCCCGCGCCCATTGGACCTTTATCGCGAGGTACGCTGCTCGATCACAACCTGTTTGTTTGATGTGAAGGTCTCACGTAGCTTGGAATTATTCATCTGCAGAGTAATCACCGCGCCAATAGTGCGTTCCACGAAGCCTTCTTGGCGTCACAAGAGGCGTACCTGGCACCCATCGTCACCAGCTCAAACAATGAGACGTCCAACGCCGATGCGGCAAGCCAGCCCGGCAAGTACCTCAAGTATGTCCTATCAGAGAAGATCCAAGAAGCCGCGCGCCAGGAAGGCGTGCTCAGTAACAGTGGTGGCGAACTGGAGCACCTCCAGGCTGTCGCCGAGTCTGGAGATCAGTCCCTTATGCACGCGTCCTTGCTTCGGTTACAAGACGCCCTGTTCCGCAGTTCGATCGATGATGCAGAGATGCGGATAGCCAAGCAAGCGGCGCTGTCAGCCAAGGCTCGCATTGCTGAGCAAGCTGCTCAGCAACAAGCCAGCGGACGTGGCTCTCTGCTGGCCACTACTCGTCATTTGCTATCTCGCAGCTCAGACAAGGATAAAGAGAACGCCACGCTTGGTGTGCTCACGCCGACTGGTGCGTCGGTCCACAAGATCTCGCGGTTCTCTTTTAATCAGCAGCAACATGAGACTGAGAGCAACGGGCATGCGAGCAACGGCAGCGGTGATGAAACAGGTAGTGACCACAGCAACACAGGTGACCAGAGTGGCCACAGTGGCACCAGCGAGCACGATTTCTTCCCTGCGCCGAGCAGCACCGGCAAGAGCGGCGGCGGTGGTGGTGGGCTGATGAAGAAGTTCCAGGATCGATTGACCTCGTTCTCCAGCAGCCGGTTTCGCACGCGAATGGTGAGTTTGCGCCGCATGGGTCAGTCAGGTCAAGAAATACGCAAGATGGAACTCAACATGGACACGGTGAGTGGTGGGTTCGACGAAGTCAAGTGGCGCTGTGCCGTGTTCCTGTACGACATGGAAGAGGTGGCGCAAGTGGCGCCGTCGCAAATCTATATCATCTCATATCCGGGCAACCAAGTGCTGTCGTGCAAGACGGACCGTGGAGCTCTAATCAAATTCCTCAAGCCAGGCACGATCTGGACAATCGACATTGGTGCGGGCAACGCAGATGTGTCGAACGAATAGCGACACCCATCCATGAACAGTCCGGTCAGCTCAGTAAACAATACGTCAGTATTGCGTGAAAACAGCACAAAGATAAATAAATTAGTCGCAGAACGGCACCGCCAGCTCGCTCACGGCAAGGATTTACTAGACCACACCCCATCTCTGTGACAAATCATGTCCTTGTGAGGCGTAGAATGTCAGCTGCTGTTTTCGCTATCTGCTCGTGCAGCGTGCTTGCGGAATCGTGGTTTGTAGCTGGTGATACTTTCGCCTCGAAACGCCGGCCACCGTCACTTGCATACGTTTCGATCACGTGTTGCAGACGACCGCGGTCTGTCAGCCATAGCGTCACCACGGAACCGCTAGTCTGACAGCGCAAGCAATTCTTGAGAGTCAAAAGCACTCTCAGGATAACTGTTGGCGACGTTTCTAGGTTTTCCAGCACACTCATCATCGATCTGAGCCATGACGAGAAAATGTTGATCAGTCTTGGCATTTCCAACTCGACACCGCACACCGCATACCTGTCCACCGCATTGTTCATCATCGTTCCTTTCGAGTCTTTTCGTTTTTGAAATAACTCTTCGTTCAAGCGATTGCCGAATATCTGCATTCAGAATGAGATCAGAGAGCAGCGACACAAACTTGCAATGAGCAACATGTGCGCGTGTACCTGGGAAAGAAAAACGAGACATCGAGATGCCAAATCAGCGAGCTCGATGAGCTCTGCTTGAACTTCGTTGTCTTGCGGCTCAGGGGACACACTAGGAGAATTCTGTGGGTCATCACTCTTTACTTCCTTCGACACAGATGGTGTCATCGCACAGAGTCGCATAACGGTTGGGCCAGCCTGTACCAACACTTCGAGTCCGACGCCATTTGTGGTGCTGCCGTTGGCGCCACTAGCCCCACGCTTCAGAGTCTCATAGCGAAGATGAAGAACGTGGTACACGCTTTCGAGGAGGTCGACAAGGCACGCTATCAGTCGATTCGCCTCTGCAAACTCGAGTCCCGCAACCAAATTCTGCGGAAGCAACCAAGCGAGAAGTTGCTGCATGTCTGCCTGCGGATCATGCACTAGCAATTTGACCAACTTGGTGGCACTTGATGGTAGCGAATGAAAGTGGAGTTCGCTGGGAGTGCTCAAGAGCTGAAGCAAAGCTGGAGATAGTCCTCGTGCTGAAAGTTCGTGAAGCAATGATATGTCGCGGCACACAAGTCCGAATAGAAGCTCGATAGCAAATCTCCAAACGTTCTCTTCGGGGTGGTCATGACGATCAAAGATGAAGCCGAGGCAGGGCAGAAAGTACACTCGGATAAACTCATCACGGAGCCCAAGCATGCTGTCTTCGACAGAAGCGTGGTCATGACAGTGCAGCATGATGTTGTACATCACTCGAAGGCAATTGGCACGCATTTCGATGTCTCTGGTTCGGGTACCTTCGTCGTGAGGAGGAACTTGCAATAGCATGGTCATGGCGGGGAGAAGCTGCGCGTAAATTGCTTCATAGTCAGCGACCACGAGAGATGCAGCATCATTGCTTGAGCGATGGAAGAGCACGACGGATATCGCAGCGACTTGCTCGGCATACATGCCAGAAGTAGCACTGGCAGTCGTCATAGAGCGAACGTGTCCACCCTGAACGTCAAGCGCAAAGATTCGTGCCATCAGACGAACGAAAATGCTGTACTCCTTTTGCTCACGAAGTAAGTACTGAAGTGATTGGGCCTTGCAATGCGGACTCTTCAGCAATGACGTGAAAATTGAAAAGCCAAGATCACCACTAACTCGACCATTGCGACTCCGATCGTGACTTGCATCATTTCTCGATTTGCTTCCATTCTGGTCGGCCTCAGATGCGGTGTTTCCATTGACGGTATCTGCTGACTGAATGACGTCGGCAAGCAGCTTCAGACCTGTGCGAATAGAACCACGCACTAGAATCAGTACGCACTGCAGTAAGTATGTGTCGCTTGCCACTGGCTTGTTCAACGGGGAAGTAACTGAGGTAGATTCTGATGACAGTGATGCTGTCCCAAACGTGCTGCTTCCACCACAGCTGCCTGGCTTGGACGATGAAAGGCACTTCGAAACGTTTCCTTCAGCAGCAGCAGCTCGGAGAAATGCCGCATATGGGGATATCAACCGATCAACCAAGTCCCATAAATGATAGCGTGTGCACTGGGAAGCAAACATCACGTTGGATTGCAGGGCCAGGTGAACAAACAGGACGGCCTTTGCTCGAACCAAAGCTGGTGCGCCACCGCTATCATCAGCATATCTCTTGTGATGCTTGGCTTTCGGGTCGGTAGATTTCGAGGGCTGGCTACGATCTTTGGGGATCGACTCGTGATGGCCGCTCCGTGATGCTGATTGCGAGTCGTCATCATAACGAGAGCGAGGTTCCAGTACGTTCAACAGCGGTGGAAATGCAACAACGTTTGCAACGAACGCTTGTTTGGCCTTGTCGCACTCCACCAGATCCATCCGTGAAAGCTCAGACAATGTTGAGATGGGAAGGTCCAGCAATGCGTTCAGCACGTTGAAGGATGCTATAGCAAGCTCAGTGGACGCAGCCGCATTTGTGATACCAGACCAAAGCCACTGCAATACAGGAAGCTTCATCATGGTGAGCACCACAGCAGTCTTCGTCTTCGCGGGTAATGGCTCAGCAGCCGTTGGAAATCGTATGTGCTTGAGTTGGTGAGCAAGGGTTTGAGTGACGGATGCTTGTAAGCGCAATTCTTGGGACGGAAGCGCGCCTGGGCTGGATTGTTCGTCAGCTGCCACGCAACGCTTAAGGCTACGCACGAGAAGTATAACAACGCGCTCGCTAACAAGGGTCCGAAGAACTTCCGGATCTGAGCTGTAGATCAGAATGTTACCGACCGTACGAACTGCGTAATGACGCATGACGAGGTGATCGTGATCGAGACTGTGCAACACTCCAAGTAATCCACCCGACGGAAAGTCCCAGTCCTTTTGCGTAGATATGTAGAATAGCAGCTCTCCGAGGCAGGCAAGCGCACGGCATCGAACAACAGTACTGGTGCGGTTTTCCGTACTGGCTGGATTCGGGCCTTGGGTCGAGGAGCTGTCTCTGTGAGTAACAACATAGTTCAGCGCTTTGACGAGAGCTTGGGTTTGCGCCGGGTACGACGGAGGAATGAACGTGGCATAACGAAACAGTACACCGAGAACCATGCATAGCTGGGCTGTGATCGAGTCGGAAGCATTCGATTGATCGTTGATCGTGTGGCAGAGCATTTTTACGAGAAGGACGATCATTGAGCTGTTGACGATCACATTCGCGAGCTTTGAGTGCAGAGATAACGAGTGCAGGTAAACGAGTAATTGGCGCTTGTCATCCAATGTTGCATCAGCGTTCTTGAGACCGACGTAAATCTCCTTCAAATGACTTTCCAGTTTTTCCGTACCACATGTCAACAATGCATCGGGCGTGGTCGTTGTGAAAGGGATACGTTCCGATCTGACTGACGGCAACGGAATGGCTTCGATATCATCACTTCCCATGATTGGTTTGACATCGCAGTCTGCGGCGGTGAAAATTAGTTTGGCTGGCTTACGGAGAGGATATAGTGTCGATTTATTTGGCCACGCAGACCCAGATATTCCGCGTTCGCGTTGAATTTCGTTCCGTTTCATCGGAGCTGCTGGTGCTGTGTTCGGGATACGCCGCTCTGAAGGCTTCGTTTTCGAAGTTGTCTCTGGAGTTGTATCGTGCGAACCTTCGTCTGCTCTTTGGGTCATACCACTGCAGGATGCCATCGGGGCTGAGGTAGGTCGTATATACGGATGCTTGTCAGCTGGAATTGACGCGATCTCATAGTCGGTCGTTGCCTGCGTTTGAGAGACTGCGTGCTGGAACGGGATGCGAGCATCCGATTTTATCAGTCCATCCGATACAGCGAGATTGTGAACCTCATCGCCTTCAAGATCATCACTGTCTTCGTCGTCGTCTTCTTCATTGTCAGTCACGCCATCATTCGCATCGTTGTCGCTACCGCAGTTGGACTTGGTGTCACAGGACGACAATTTCTCAGAGGAATGCGACGGGTTCTGTGTGTCATCGTCACGATTGTCATCGCTTGCTTTTACACTCAATGCAGGATCTTCTTTCAGGTCTTCGACTAAATTGGAACCGCTGAGCTCATGACTATCGGGAAGCACGTGTCAAACCAACTACCCATCAGAAACTCAACAACCAATTCGCCTTCCAACCTGTTGGTTTTCTGGGCATCAAAAAGTTCTTGACGAGGCATCTGAACTAGAGGAAGCCGCTCGAAGCCGTCCCAGAAGGGATGGTTTACAAGTTGGTCCCTAGGTTTCTCACAAAACGTAAATCAGTTGATGATTCACACTTTTGACGCAATGGTTTCCAGTGATTACCAACCATGTAATCCGTCGATGAGGATCTTTTTCCAATAACCGCCGTAGAAGATCGCAAAATGCGGGCGACATGCTGTATCCTGGCAATGGCAGTAAAAGTTCTTCCGTTTGAATCTACACGAAACCATGAAAGCTGTAACAAAACAACTTTCACATCATTTCCACAGCAATATGGTCTCACAATCCGTGCTAGTTCGGAGAAGTTCTTGTTCGTGAATGGCTGAATGCCTGTAAACAATTCATACAATACGCAACCCTTCCAACACTGTCAGTCACAGAACGCAGTTGACTGAAGTTGTCGAGTACTTACGAGTGCCCAAAAGTCGGAGGCAAAGCTGTGGATCGGAGCTTGTTGGAACAGCTCAGGTGCCATGTAATTGGGAGACCCAGGAGCAAGCTAGACACACGACAGGTTAGGCTGGAGCATATCAAAGCGTTCGGACGACGGTGCAACGCACAGGTTTTGTCGTCTGGTCGTCCCGCGACGGGATACGACGAGCCAGTCCAAAATCCGCGAGTTTGAGTGAGCCATACTCGTCGATCAAGATGTTGGCAGGCTTGAGGTCGCAAAACAGAATCCCGTTCATGTGCAAGTACTGAAGCCCAGCGATGAGTTCATGGCCAAATCCCTGTCGCATCCGCCACACATTCATCAGTCGCTCATGCAACCGCTAAAGTATCTTCACCCGTCCCTCACGCACTTTGACGGCCGCTTCCGGCAACTGCTTGTCTTGTGTGATGAGGTTGAGCAGGTCGCCGCCGATGCAGAACTCAAAGATGAGCCAAATGTGGTTCTGCGACTCGTACCAGTTGAAGAAGCGCAGCACGTGCGGACTGTCCAGCTTGTGCAGCAACTGCACTTCGTTCAGGATCTGCGCAGCCAGTGATCGTCCGTCGTGTCAGCAAACAAGCAAGCGCACGTGTTGCCCCCGCCATGGCGGTGCCGCCAGACCTTGTCCATGCGGCACTTGGCCGTGGATTTGACCGCCACATACTCGATGCTTCGCTTGCGCCGCGCCTTGTACACGAACGAGTGCGTTCCGCGCCCGATTTCGTCGTAGATGTTGTAGTTCTCCATGCGTGCTCTGCTCTCTCGTCTGCCCAGCTCTGCTCCGCCCTGCCCAGTGTGCTGGCGATGTCGCTCGCGTCTGGTGTCGCTTCAACTCGCGGCTGGGCGGTCGTATCATTCTGGCGCACGGCGTACTCATATTTCCGAAAAAATCTTCCAAACCCTTTGAAGATTGGAAATAAACATTTCGTGGTGTGCGCCACACCACAATCCATTCCGGGGGACAGCGCCACGGATCCTGTGCGTGCGCGCTTGAACCAAATGACGATGATACATATATTCAGGATCCAGACTCTCCATTGTCTTCTCTTTATTAGTCTCCGTCTCCCTCGATAGCAGCGTCTCGCTGGCGGCACTTGCTTCCCAGCGATGACGCTGCCGGAGTCACGGTCTGCTTCCATCCGGCGAGGAGGGGTTACCTTTTGCGATCGGGTTACATCCGGCCAACATAACCTCACCGGCGGAGCGTACCCCTCTTTACCCTCTGCGTGTGCTTGGGGAGAACAAGTCGGGGAAGAAGGCCGCCGGTGGACGGGCGGTATACTGAACCCAAGTGTTGGGCCGTGGCCAGGCCAAAATAAATCAGCGTGGAAGCCCAAGGCTGCGCTCGTCGAAGGAGCCGAGAACAGCAGTGCAAGCCACGAGCACAGCGCCTGCGACGGAACCGCGCCGACGACCCACGTAAGCCGGAGCTTTCCTGCGGGGTCCCCATGACGGACGTGTGGCATGCTGCAGGGGAGATCCACTGCGTGCAGTGGCCGCGTGGCGTGCGTGCGTGCATGGGGAGGTTGGATGGGCGAACTGATTAAGGAAACGTGGCTGCAGGTGACCGAACTCCATCTCTTCCTCTGCTCGTGTGTCCAAGATGTCGTACGCGTATCTGTTCAAGTATATCATCATTGGCGACACTGGTGCGTGCCTGGATACACATGGGGGCGCTGTGGCGAAAGATGGTTGACCGAGTTCGATTTTTGCTCGGCGCAGGTGTCGGCAAGTCGTGCTTGCTGCTGCAGTTCACGGACAAGCGATTCCAGCCTGTGCACGACCTGACTATCGGTGTAGAGTTTGGCGCGCGTATGATCAACATCGAGAACAAGCAGATCAAATTGCAGATTTGGGATACGGTCCGTGGACGAGGATGATGATGATGGAGGCGACCGTTTGTGACTGAACTTTGGTGGATGAATCACAGGCTGGGCAAGAGTCGTTCCGCTCGATCACACGCTCGTACTACCGCGGCGCGGCTGGCGCTCTGCTGGTGTACGACATCACTCGACGGGAGACGTTTAATCACCTGACGCGTTGGCTCGAAGAAGCGCGTCAGAATTCCAACTCGAACATGGCTATCATGCTCATCGGCAACAAGAGCGACCTTGAGCATCGGTATGTCAGAAAGTTTGATGATGCTTTTATGTATGGCCACCCCTCTGTGACTTCGCGCTGTTGCCCCGCACAGTCGTGCTGTTAGCTTCAAGGAAGGCGAGCAATTCGCCAAGGAAAATGGCCTCATTTTCCTAGAGACGTCGGCCAAAACTGCCGCCAATGTTGAAGATGTAAGTTGGTCGCCCAATTTGATAACACTGAAATGAAGCTGACTTAAATTTACGGCTTGCAGGCATTCGTGAAGACTGCATCCAAGATTTACGCCAACATTCAGTCGGGCGTCTGCGACGTCACTAACGAGGTTCGTACTAATCCGTATTCTGCATGTGTATGCGCGTTCGAGAGACTGATAATACCGTGCAATATCCTCAGGCACACGGCATCAAGGTCGGCATGACCGGCTCTCCAGGCCCAGGTGGCTTCGGCAATGCCGCCCCAGCAAGCAAGAGCGGCTGCTGTTAAATCAAGCTCTGTAGCACAGGCAGCCCGTTCTCATGCAAGACTTAGATCAATTCCGCCGCTTTGCGCTTCGCTGGTGGCGATCCAGGCACTGACGCCGCACCATTGCCCCGCCATCATTGGCAGTCACGCGCCGGCTGCCGTATGTGATTGTCGTTGCTTTCATGCGAATTTCCATTATATATGCTGCTGCTGAACTAGCTCAAACTATAGCTTAAACCACTTGTCATCCTTGCCTGCTTCTGCCACTTGACAAGGTGCCAGCGAATTCTGTTAACAAGCGTGCCAGAGTCGCAATTCGTGACCACAGCGCGAACCCATGGGGACGGCGGCGTTCCTCGTCGATGCCACGACCGAGATCCATGTGCAGATCCTGCAGTTTCTGGACGTGGAAGCCCTGCTGAGTCTGGCAAGCACCAATTGCAAGTTCGTGGAGCTGCTGCGCGACGTTGTGGAGCAACGATGCAAGTCCGAATGCTTCACCACCTTCCTTATGTCGACGATCGCTGCGTATCGGATGCTCGCGTCTGTGCCACGGGTGAGGCTTTGTATTGATGTGTGCATGGCGATATCCGTGCGTGCTGACCCTTGCAGTCATGGAAAGACTTGTGTCTTGCATTCCAGCGGCTCCACAAGCTGCAGTGGGTGCAATGTCAAGGCACTGGCGCGTCGTCGACGTTGCGTGCGCTCAAGTCTGACACACAAGAATACGCCATTGACTGCGCGCATGAGTTCCTTATTAGGTATTCTCCACTGTATCGTACTCGCGGCCTGTGCTGTCACTTATGAGCTCACATGACGCGTGATTGTATCAGGAGCGGTGGACATTATTGGTTCAGCGTGCTGCAGACGCCTCTGTCAGGGGTGATTTTGGCGGCATCAGAGGAAATGATGAGTACTAGTCAAGAGAGCGGTGAAAGCAAGGCTGGCTTGGGGTTTCTGCGGTCACAAACGTGCATAACGACGGGTAAATGGACCAAGATTCGTGCTGAAGGTTCTGGTCCATGTCCGCGCCGTGGCCACAGCATTACATGCCTGAAAGACGTGACCTGCTCTCGCCGTGAGCTGTTGAAATCTGCATTGAGTGGTGAAGATGAAATCCGCGCCCGTTCCGACGTCGATGCATCTGTGCAGGCTCGCCGTATGATTGTGTTTGGTGGTCAATCCGAATACTTGCCATTCAACTCGTTCAATGATGTCTACATGCTGGTAATTCCTCGATCAGAAAATACCAGGTGTGGACAAGCACAAGCTCGCCCCTGATGAGTATTTGTTGACATTTGGTGGTGTTTCGCGACAGGGTTGAGGAGCTTGCAGCCCGATGGGTGCCAATGAGTGTGATCGGATCCTTACCGTCGACACGCTGCGGGCATAGCGCAACACTTTTGACCGATGAGCTGATTCTAGTTATTGGCGGGAGCAATGGCACCGTTCGCATTCCCACATTGGACACATATTTGCTTCCACATCGAAAATGACAGAGGTAGTCACGGTGCAAACGGGGCGGACTGACTTGCTGCTGACATAAGCTTTCAACATTGGTGTCTTGTAGGCTTCGGGTGCGTCAGGTGGTCGCAGCCCATTCTGTCACAAAGCCCCGGAGGTCACTCGCTCCACGAAGTGTATCGGTCAGTGTTAAAGTGCTGTTGTATGATGAAAGGACACTAACTCCTCACCAAACCAGTATTTCTTCATCCAAGGTGATCGTGTTCGGCGGCCGACAGGTAGTTTAGTGTTCCATTTGCGCATTCCACCAGTCACATGCCATTCACGTGAGTGTGCTGCTGTGTCCACCAGATCGGCGAGGCCAATGGACTGCTGGATGTTCACAAGTTGCACCTTTCGTCTACTGCGGACGATGATCCTGCTTTACATGACCATCCTTTCACAGCGGAATGGTCTGCACCATCGCTTGTTGGTGCCTCGACGAATGGAAGAAGAGGTCACGGCGTGTCGGTGATTGGCAACAAATTGCTCGTTTTTGGTGGCCAGGACAGCGTGACCGGAGATTTACTGAGCCATTTGGAATTGCTGGATGTACCTGCGTTGACTTGGCGGATCCCCAAGTTCAGAGGTAGCAGCGTACGGTGGCATTCATATCCAAGCATTTCACTTACTCTTTTTTTCTCAGGAGAGGCTCCATCAGCACGGCGAGGTTTCAAGAACCAGTACTTCGGGACTTCTCTCATTGTTGCCAGTGGTTGGGTTCGATCCGAGTCCAGTGGCAAGGTTGAGCAGCTGTTGCCGGATCATGACGTTCACGTCTTGACTTTGCTGTAGTCCTGGATCTTGTTCGAGGGTGTCTGGAATATCTCATTGGATAAAATTATGATCAAGATGTACTTTGATTGGGTAAAAAAGGCGAGTACTTCTTTGTTTGCTGCCCTGATGTCCATATCGGCTGGAGGTGACCAGCGTGGGCGTGGAGCGAAATGGATGAGGGCAACGGTCACTCGTCGCCGAGCGCAGGAGCCATGGCCGACGACGATGCGACCCCAGACGCGAATGCAGACACACCCGAGACAGCGCAACTGGCCCACGCGCCTGTGGACGCGGAGAGCACCGCAGCTTCCATCTCCAGCATGTTCTACACTATGGAAAACGTGACGGCCGATGAAGCCATCAACATCATCGAGGGCGACCACGTGACTACGGAGGATCTGGGGCTGGAGAGCACTGATCTGGGGCAAATGCATACGCCCATGGATCTCAATCATCTGCAGGGCTTCCTGGGTCGAAGCGACCATGCCACTGTCGCTGGGGAACGCCCAGAGCCAGCCACTCCCCAACGTCGCTCACCACCACCACCACCATCGCCAGCACGGGCACAACCGCTGCTTTTGCCCCATGCCTCGATCGATGCTTCCTCGCAGCAGCCAGAAGCAAGAACACCCGATGAAGTGGATTCGAAGAGCTCCATCGTGATGGAATCTGGAGCACTGCCAGTCGTGTCAGGAGAGCCGACCACCCCGGTTGCCAACGTCAGTGCGAGCACCATAGCCACCAATGTCGCTTCAAGCACCAGTGCCCCCACTGCTACTCACGATGCCGTGTACTTGTCGCGGAAAGAAGACAAAATGAAACAAATTCGGGCGCATCCAATTGTGCAGAGCGTGTCGGACGATGGTCGCGTCATTAAATGCAAGTGTGGTCGCTCTGTCAAGCTCAACCCAGCGTGGTACATTCTGAAGTACGAGCAGCACTTGGCAAGCCGCAACTGCACGTTTCTCCGGCAGAAAACGAAGAAGGTGTGCAACAGGAACGGTAGTTTGGGATCGGCTGGCACCGCTGCCGACGGTCACGATAGTACAGGCACTGGTGATGTGTCCGACTTCCGGTCGATGGATCTTGATGATGCATCGGTGAGCGATGCCAATGCATCGACGGATGTGACGGACGCGGGAGGACCAACAGATGTCCAGTCCGATGCGCGACCGGAGGTGTACGAGCTCAAGACCATGGAGCAGGTGTCAGAGCTATACTTTGGCAGCCTCGAAGCATTGTTGCAATTTGTGCCCGAGGAAGGCATGTCGGATGCAACAAGAAAACAAGCTGAGTCGCTGCTGCTGCTACACAGTAACCCGCACTTCAGTCGCATCACTCCTGACGGCAAGTTTGTCGAGTGCGCTTGCTCCAGTCTCGTGCTGCTCTCATCGCCGTGGGATATTGGCAAGTTCCAGCAGCATGTGGCGTCCAAGACTAAGCGCAAACTCACAGCACTTACGAACGTGCGACGCAAGAAGAAGCTGGCCAAACCACCAGAGCTGCTCATTCCCCACACGGCACATCGCGCGGCTCGCATTTTCCCTGACGGTAAAAGCTGGGATCCTGTGGTGGCACAGCGCATGCTCCCGTGCCCAGGTATCCGAGACCCAAAGTTGGAGAGCTACGTCGTATCCGCGGTTCAAGTCACGGGCGGCAGTCGCCCTCGCTACAAAATCGCTCAAGATTTGTTTCCACATGTGTTCCCGCCTGGTGAACGCATTCGCAAAATTCGTGAGAAGCTCAGTGACGCCGAACGTCTGTTATTGCAGGATGCGACCGAAGCCGAAGCTTTGTGGTTTGTCGACAAGGATGGGAACTCGGTGCGGAGTCTTAGCTGCAAGGGCCTCGTGGATTTGTCCAAGGGTGAACATGTCTGTCGCCACTGCGAAAGCCTGCGGCCTAACGCAACGCTGCGGACCATGGCGAATGCCACAGGAAAGAAGAAACACGCGGCACGAAACCCACTGAACCGCAAGTTCTGTTCAGTGCGGGCGTTCACGTTTCTGGAGGCTGAGTTCAACATGGACCATGAATACGCGCGTGTGCTACGTGACTTGTTTCTGATCGATATTCCCGACGACAGTGCGCTCAACATGTGGTTTGATATGGCAGAAATGGGCATTGATGGCGCGTTCGATTCTCACCCAGCGCTCATTGCGCTAATTGAGTGCATGTCGCGGCTGAAGGACAAGGAGCGGCGGGGCGTGGGAATGCAGAACATGAATTACAGCGAACCACTCGACGCGTTCACGCGTGCAGTTGCCGACATCTCGCTGGAGGCGTGTGAATTCTTCCAATTGCATCTGTGTGGTCGCAAACAGAAGGTAGCGCTCGCCCGCAAACGCAAGCGACCGCTGATAGCGAACACGACGGATGTGCAGATCAATACGCCGCAGCATGTTGTCTCGACTCTAGACCTGGACGCGAGTCACCCCGAGATCTTGTACGATGCTACCAATGCGGCCAATGCGGACACTTTGCAGCACCTGCTAGAGATGTCGCACGCTAACATGGCCATGATGCCCACGTTGTCAATTCCCGACATCCCGGACGTCGACCTCAGTGGGTTTGGCCAGCCCCCTGAAGCAGACACTGACGCAACTAACGTCACTACTGGCAACGAAGAAGGCAACACCTCGTGCTCCGAGCGACCAGCGGACATGCTTATGGACGGCAGCACAACAACTGGTGCACTATCGCACGGAGAAGATGCCGCAGACGATGAAGAAGATGATGACGAAGAGGACGATGACGATGATTTTCTCGCCGACATGCCACCACCGGTACCACCATCCAGCGACGTCGTTGTCGATGTCGACACAATGCAAACTGCGACCGTAGAATTGGTCACAGCAGCAACTGCAGGGACGTCAGGAGCATCACCGCAGCCCGCGCCACAACCTGGCGCGCACCTGGAACACTTGCCCTGCACTGGATTACGCGATGAAAAGGTGCAACGCTATGTTGCGAATGCCGTCCAAACTATCGGTGGCAGTCGACCGAAGTACGTGATTGCCAAAGAGTTGTTTCCGCAGGTGTTTGAAGGTGCCAAGAAAGTCAAGATCGTGGAAAAACTCGACGAGCATGAGCGTTTAATCCTACAGGACGCCGTCTTCAGCGAGTGTCTGTGGCGCGTGGACAAGCTGGGTAACTGCGTCCGCAGCCTGCGCTGCCATCGCGTGGGCGACAAGCGCAACAAAGGCGTCTGCCGCGCATGTCGTGATCTCAAGGCCGTAGCCAACTTTCGCAGCGTGTTGTCGCGCGCGAAGTCACCTAAGAACCTCGACAACGTCAAGTACTTGCCCACAGCGTACTCAGAAAGCGACCCGTTCCTGCGCAAGCTATCCAAGAACGCCTCGTTCCGAGCGCTCTACCTGATGGTCAAGAACAAGGCCGAGCAAGACCCAAAGTCAGCAACGTTCTGGTTGCGGTTCGCTCGCATGGGGCTGTTCGGCAGCTTCCGATCGCACCCAGTGTTTGAAGGATTGATGGAAAGTATGATCGAGGTGAAAGACAAGGAGCGGCGTGGCGTGGGCAAACAGAACATGCAATACTCGAAAGCTCTGGACGAGTTTATGCATGCCTTCGCGGCGTTATCCTCCGAGGCGTTCGAGTTGTTTGCCAACCAGTTTTGCGGTCGCTCGATTCGTTCACAAAAAGTCAAGCGGCGGCGCAACGCCACGACAGCCGCGTTGGCGGGGCTGGAGAAACCAGCGACACCACCCAGGTATGCGGCAACCACTGCGGCCATGGTCGCATCGTCTGCGGCAGTGCAGCTACCACCGGACATGGGTGATGGCACCGTCGGGCTGGAACCGCACGCGTTGATGGCACCGGAAGACTTGTTGGACGAGAACCAGCGCCTGATGGACCGCATGCTGGACGACGTGCGCTTGTCAGTGCACTTGCAGGACGACGACGCGACCAAGCAGCGCAGTGACAGCGTGAGCTTGGACCCACAAACGTATTTAGACGAGGCCGGCGTGCTTTCATCCGATATTTAGTTGATGCGTTAATTGAAATGCACAGCCACCAAGTCATTGGGCAACCACATTCATGCGCCAGCCACCGATTCGTGTGCACACAATCAGGTGTCCATGGCGCTGCGTCCATTCCGTGGACAGAGCTTGTGTAACCACCAACGGTTCATGGCAGCGCATTGGGACGCCGACGACATGCATTCATATCAATCCTCACACATACGCAGCTCTGATGCCGGCCTATTCGTTGCTGACTGGTTTCAGGTGCTTGCTCACGAGCCCAGGGACCTGCGTGAATTTGATGCTGTCCGACACTTGGAACACATCGCGCATCTCGGCGTTTGGGTGGATGATGCGGCCGTTCGATGGGTCCTGCAGGTTGTGCTTCTTCACGTATGCCCAGCTGCACCAAGACACGACGGCTGGTCAGCATCCTTCATTGCGAGACATGCTTCGAATCGACTCATGCATGCAGCGCACGTACAGTTCCTTCACTGCAGCTGGCCGCGTGAGCGTGGCCTTGCCCAGCAGCCCCTGCATGGGCGCCGACACACGGTAGACACGCTTCAGTGCGTTCATGCTTGTGCTCATACTGGTGCTTCCGAACTTAATGGGCGTGTGTGTGATCCGCAGGCGAGTTTTGCCCAATTGGATGCCATTTCGTGATACATTTTTGACCAATGATACATCATTCTCTGTTCTCTGTCAACATAGTGCTTTGTTAAGTGAATGGTGACGACCTGTTCTAGCATTTGAGGTCAACTAGCCTAGGTTGGTGACTATGCGCCGAAATAGCAGACCCTAAGCCGGAACGGGGCCATTGCGGCAGAATTAGCGATGCTCATGAGCACGCGCGGGTGGAGACGAAACGGAAACGGTGGCGGGCTGGTGCTTGCGTCGACGCTGGTGGCTTGCCTTGGCGAAGGTGGCTCGAACCGAGCCTTCATCCCGACGTGACACAGCAGCGATAGCGGCATTCCTCCGCGAGGCGTCCCAATCGCCGCCTGCATTCTGTGTTGGTGTGAAGCAGCTGCAGTGTGAATGACCAGAGCGCCATGAGTGCAACGCCGAAGATCGTGCCGATGGCCAGCGACATGTCGGCGTCGGGAGACCAGACTGTCGTGACCTACTTCACGCCGATCGACGGCGGGGATATAGTGGCGAGGTCGGCCTCCGAACATGCAAACACGGACACAATAGGACCTCTCAAGTCTGATCTCCCCTTCGGTGCTGGTGATGAGTACAAGGTCGCGCTCGTCCCCAAGCCCAAGCCGATGCTGCGAGCCAACTCTGGCCAAGGCAGCAGCAGAAAGCTCGCTTCGCACTCGACGCTGCATGCACTGACCGGCGGCTCCACCAAGACAGCAATGCGTGCGCGTCAGAACGCGTTGATCGCGAAGAAGACGGCAGAAATGACGAAGAAGCACTCGCTTCCGGAGCGTTTGACGTACAAGATGGATCTTTATATTTCCACGCGCAGGGGCCAAACCATCTCACTAGGAATCGCCGGCCTTGGCCTCATGGTCATCTTCGGGGTGTTGCTACAGGCTGCACAGCCAGACCAAACGTTTGCAAACTCGACGTGGGAATCGTGGACGTTTCTAGCAGATCCGGGCTCACACACATCCTTGGAAGAGACGGTCAGTAGCGATGGCGACCGTAAAGCTAGCTTTTATCCAATCTCTGTACTTACTGTGACGTGATTTATGCCGGCTTGTTTACGTGTTCAGGGTCTTCGATTCATTGGAGCGGTGACGACATTGATCGGTATTTTGTATTTTTCCGTCATCATGGGTTTCGTTGTCGACGGCATTCGCGAGAAGATGGACAGTCTGAAGAAAGGCAAGAGCAAGGTTGCTGAAGACGGCCATACTTTGATTTTAGGGTGGACAGACAAGTCTATCTCGCTTATCCGGCAAATTTGTTTGGCAAACGAAAGTAACAAGGGCGGCGTGATCGTTGTGCTGGCGGAGAATGAAAAGGAAGACCTGGAGGCAGAGCTAGCGTCCCATTTGGGTGCTGATGATCTGCGCGGATCGCATGTCGTGTTTCGCACAGGCACACCGCTGCTCTCGGTTGATTTGCTCAAAGTGGCTGCGCACCGTGCCAAAAGTATTGTGATCATGGCAAGCTCCACAGGTGACGCCGATCGCTCCGATGCTGCAGTCCTACGAACTGTGCTAAGTCTGAAGACACTTCCTGAGTTGAATGGTCACATCGTTGCCGAGTTGAGAGATATTGACAACGAGCCGCTGCTACGATTGGTTGGTGGCGATGAAGTAGAGATTTTGGTGTCACATGACGTCATTGGTCGGCTGGTGTTGATGGCAGCGCGTTCTCCTGGTCTGGCTCGAGTGTACACATGCCTTTTAGGCTTCGAAGGTAACGAATTCTACTTCAAAGCATGGCCAGAAGTCGTCGGCTGCAAATTTCGTGACTTGACTGAGAGGTTTCCTGACGCCATTCCTCTGGGACTCAAGAACACCAAGGGTGAGGTATTCGTTTGCCCGGATCTGGACACCGTCGTAGCTGAAGGGGACGAAATTCTTGTTCTCGCGGAGGATGATGATACGTACAAAGCGTGCCCACCAGCCCCAATTGACATCGGTGTTGTGCCCAATCTACCTAAGAAGCCTCTAGCCCGAGAGCGAATATTGATGTGCGGTTGGCGTCGTGACATTCGAGATATGATTCAGCTGCTGGACTCGCTCGTGCTGGCGGGCACCGAAGTGCACATGGTGTGCGAGGAACCAGTCAACATTCGCAACAAGATGCTGCAAGAGAGTGGTCTGAGCCTTGACACTCTCAAGAACATCAAGCTCATTCACCACTACGGAAACACAGCCATTCGACGGCATATCGAAGCAGTGCCTCTTCATACGTTCACATCGATAATGATTCTCGCTGATCAGTCACGCGAAGACGACATTATGCACTCCGACTCCCACTCCCTCGCATCGCTTTTGCTGCTGCGCGATTTGCAAATGCGGATGTTTGAACGCAACAAGAAAGACCCAGAAATGAAGCTGGAGTCGCATTTGGATTGCAAGTGCATCAGCGAGATCCTGGACCCACGGACACAAAAGACCATCTCTACCAGCGCCACAATTCTGAGGTTATCAGAGTTTATCCAGTCAAATGAACTTGTAAGTTGCATTCTGGCAATGATTGCAGAAAGTCGCGATGTGCGCGTGATCCTGGACGAGTTGCTGGGACCAACTGGAGCGTCCTTCGCGATTGAGTCTGCCACACGCTATTGCACCCAACTCGAGCAAGTATCATTCTGGCAATTAGCAAAGTGCGCCATGGCTTTTAACGAGATTGTCTGCGGGTATCAACTCCGCGGCGCAGTCGAAGAAACGATCCTGAATCCACCCAACAAACACATTGCCAAGAACTGGTCAGGCATCGACCTGATCATTCTCCGCGGACAGGAAGAAGTTGTTCATCATGTCGTACCAGCTCCACCAGTGCATGCAGAAGATTTCGAACGCACGTCCCGCAGTCGGTTAAGTAAGTCCAGTTTTGTGCGGCAACAGATTTTGGAAGCGCTTGTGCAAGAGCAAGAGCTCGCCAATATTGATCAGCTCAACACCAACGAACGCGACATGTTGACCCGCGCCGTGCGTTCGTACGTTGAAGTCGGAAACCTTGAGAAGCCCGGTGGGCAGGTGGATACGAAGACTGTGCGAACCCTCATTGCAGTCTCCAAGTTGCTCGTGGAGGCACTGGAAAAGTTTGAAGGAGTTCGCATCGATGAAGAGGAGGAAAACGTCAGCGAGTATGACGCCAATAGCGTATAGTGTCCAGTCAACCTCAACAATCCGCCAGCCGTCACGCGTCCAGTATGTCCACATCGTCCATCAGGTGATTCCCGAAAACATCCACCAGCTCACGCCCAAGGGCAATCGCTAATCCAACACCACACACGAGCAATCTCAAGTTTGACCACGGAAACTTGGCATGTTCCAGATATTTAGTTAGTTCGAGAAAGTTCGAGGAAATATAGTATTCGAGCGTCCGCTGTATCAATACAGCTACCGATATGAAGTTATTTTCCGAGGCGGCCAAGCAATAGTTATTTATCCTGATGGAATCTTCCAGATCTTCCTTGTTGGACGCGGTCCCTTGTCCACTGCCCAGCCAGTTTTCCCTTGTTAAACGTGCCATTGTCCCCCGTTCGAGCGATTGTGTTCGGGACCGTAAATCTCCCGAAAGTGTGGCGCTTCCTTGGCTCAGAACAATCATCGCGATCGCTCGTGAGGAAGGGCAAGAGCGTGGAGCTGGACGAACGCACGGCACGATGAGCGAAGCAGCCGCCGAGGAGTTCAAGAACCAAGGCAATGAGCTGTACAAGCGTGGGGACTACCAGGGCGCGCTGGACATGTACACCAAAGCCATTGACACGGCGCCCACCGTCGTCGCGTACTACGGCAACCGCGCCGCCGCTTCGTTCATGCTCGGCAAGCACCAGGAGGTGATCACGGACTGCAACCGCGCCATTGTGTTCGATCCAACCTTCTTCAAAGGATACGTGCGCAAGGCGAAGGCGCAGATGGCACTGGTGAGTGGTGTCACGTTTGTTGCGTTTGTGCTGTGTCGGTGATTGACATGGGTGATCCGGTGGACAACGTCATCAGGGTGACAACGATGGTGCCATGAAGACGTACCAGGCTGGTCTCGTGCGCGATCCTAACAATCCGACGTTAATCTCGGACAAGCGCCAGCTCGAGATGGCCCTCGAAAAGGCTGCCCGCGGCAAGGAGCACTTGGCTGCCGTAAGTGTGGACTCCATTGCGTGCTGTCGTCGTGACCGGCGTTGACCGACATTCGCAATTTATGTGCTACAGAAACGGTATCCACAAGCTGAAAGCTGCTTTGACAGTGCGTTGCGCACGTGCACCGGCTGGCAGGAGATCAAGCTAGCTCGCGGTGAAGCGCTCATTGGAGCGCAGCGCTACGATGAAGCGTTTGCGCTGCTGACACAGCTCATGCGCACGGACTCGAGCAGTGGTGAGCTGCTGTACTTGCGCGCGCGCTGCTTGTACTTCCAGGGAGAATTCCCAAGTGCCATCAAGCACTTGCAGCAAGCTTTGCGCTCGGACCCAGACAACCGCAAGTTTGCGACCGAGATCCGTCGCATCCGTTCGCTCGAAAGCAGCAAGGAAGAAGCCAACAATGCGTTCAAGGCTGGCAAGATGGCCGACGCCATCGAGATGTACTCCAAGTGCCTGGAGATCGACCCAGATAACAAGGCGTTCAACGCCAAGATCCACTGCAACCGCGCAAATGCTCTGTCGCGACTTGGTCGCCATGAAGAAGCAATCAAGGATTGCGAAAAAGCGATCTATTACGACCACGGGTATGCCAAGGCTTACCTGCGAAAAGCTGCGTGTCTAAAGGCGCTTGGTGGCGTGGACAACCTCGAGCAGGCTCTTCGTGAGTTTGACCAGGCCTCGAAGCTGGTGGGCGACGACGCACAGCGCGATATCCAGAACAGCATCCGTGAGACTAAGATGGAACTGAAGAAGGCTAAGCGAAAGGACTTCTATAAGATCCTGGGTGTCACTCAAAGCGCCACGGACCACGAGATCAAGAAGGCATACAAGAAGCTGGCGCTCAAGTACCATCCAGATCGGCACTCCACCAAGTCAGAAGAAGAACAGAAAGCAGCTGAAGCCGCGTTCAAGGACATTGGCGAAGCCTACGCAGTGCTGTCGGACCCACAGAAGAAACAGCGATACGACTCGGGTGTCGACATGGAAGACCTCGAGAGCGATTTCGGTGGCATGGGCGGCGGCATGGGTGGCGTGGATCCATCGCAAATCTTCCAGGTAAGCTTCCGAGCTATGCGTGTAACGCGGTTGTGGGGATTTGGACCTTACCTGGCTTGATGTGTTAACAGATGTTCTTTGGTGGTGGCATGGGCGGCATGGGTGGTATGGGCGGCATGGGCGGCATGGGCGGCATGGGTGGCATGGGCGGCATGGGTGGTATGGGTGGTATGGGTGGCATGGGTGGCCACAGTCACGGCCAAGGCCCAAACGTGCGCTATCATTTTGGTTAAGTCACTCGGGCTTGCAGCCTCATCGGTCACTTGGACGGGAATCCAGATTGCTCCACCTCCTGCAGCAGCTGCTGCCCCTACCGTCGGCGTGCGCTGTATTTGTCCGCGCTGTGTCGAGCATGCAAGCGATCGTCTCTCCGGTGTCGTCATCGTTTATTAGAGCAGCCATGTAGCGAATGCAAGCACCTGCGTGTCCACCAAGCAACGAAAACACGGAAGGATTTGCGTTCACATTACACGCCTGCATTCTGTTTACAACTCCGTCACAGCCACCCAATTATTGCTCGTTTTTGCTGCCAGTTATTGGAACGGTGAGGCCGCGTCATTGACAGGCACGACACCGATGGCTGGCACGAAAGCAGGGCGCGACCACGATGATGCGGCGGCACGCAAGCGCCAACGCACGGGCAGCGACAGCGGCAGCTGCCCCCAGGAGCAGGCGTTCAACCAGTACAATGGCTTCTGCGTGCCCTATGCTGACTTCGCCATCGAGCGCATCAGCATCAAGGACGTGACGCCCGAGTCGTTCTTCGCGTCGTACGTGGCCACGCGCACGCCGGTCGTGCTCACGGGCTTCCTGCCCGACGATGCGTTCCAGGCGCCGGCCAAATGGGACAACGCGTACCTGACCAAGACCGCCGGCCATGCCAAGCTGCAGGTCGAGCGTCGCGGAGATGCCAGCGCCAAGTTCGGATGCGGCATCGAAGTGCCCATGCAGTTCGACGAGCTCCTCGAGATGATCGCCAAGGGCGACGACCTGCACTACCTTACGACCCAAGACGTGGAGGCAGACAAAGATGGCCGCCCGCAGGTCATGGCGCCATTCATGAAGCTGCTGGCGCACGACTTCCCATTGCGACCGGCGCTCATGGGCCACCTCGTGCCACAGAACATTAATCTCTGGATGGGTAACAACCGCGATGGCTCATCCACTGGCCTGCACCACGACTACCACGACAACTTGTACATTCTGCTGCGTGGACGTAAGCGTTTCCGTCTGTATTCGCCGGCAGACACGGACAAGATGTACACGCGCGGCAAGCTCGTGGGTGTGCACCCAAATGGCCGCATCAACTACGAAGGCGAAGAAACCACGGCGTACGGAGCGGACCCACGCTCCGAAGCTTGTGCACTGGCAGAGATGGAGAAAGAGGCTGCCGAAGAAGAGCTGGCCCTCGCCGAAGCAGCCGTGGCAAATGGGGACGAAGGCGCCAAGGCGCGTTTGGCTGCGGCCGAGACGCGCATGGAGGCAGCCATGGACGCATTGTTGGCCGCTGAATGCAGTGACGATGAGGGCGAGATCGATGGCGATGACGAGGAAGACAACGAAATCGCTCCGTTCAAGTTCGCAGAGGACGATGACGACGACGAAGATGACGACGATGATGAGGAAGGTGATGCACATGCGGATGAGGACGATGAAGATGACGAGGAAAATGCGCGCAAGGTGGATAAGACGGTCAAATTCCCAGTCAACTTTAGTCGCGTGGACACGTCCAAGCTTGCATCCGCCGAGACCAAGCAAGAGTTGTTGGCGGAGTTCCCGCGTTTTGCGGAAGCGAAGGCCGCGTTCTGTGATATCCGCGCCGGCGAGATGCTGTTTCTGCCAGCTTCGTGGTTCCACGAGGTTGAGTCGTTTGGTTCGTCGGATGGCCACCTGGCCCTCAACTACTGGTTTCATCCACCAGACAAGCTCGATACCTTCGAGACGCCATACTCGTCGCCATTTTGGCCTCGAGACTGGGCCATGCGTTTCGAGAAGCGCAACACAAATGACGACGATGATGATGCCGACGATGACGATGACGATGACAAAGATGAATAAAAAAATGAATGTATAAGAATGCTCGTGCTGCTAAAGCAAGTTGCATTTCTCAATAATCTGTGGGATAGCGTGCTCCAATCGCACGTTGGTGCCTTGCCAGCCACTTAAAAGGATTTAATAAGGTTATGCTGACGCCACGCTCGAGTGGGTGCTCCTGCCCGTGATAACCGCGGAATGCCTTGACAACGACATGGCCGACTTCTTTCGTGCCTGAGCAGCGGCTGTGGCGAAAGCAGAGACCGCCGCGATGGTTTGCCGTGGATCTTGGGGCTTAGAGGCCGCCGCCGCCGTGCTCGTCGTCATGTTGCTGCTGGCGCTGTCCACCGACGCCGTTTCGAGATCGTTTGGATCGTACAAGACTGTGCCCACGGTCACGCGAGTGACCGTGCTCGACGATGATGTGAGGTCGTCGGAGCTTCGGCGGTGGGGCCTCCAATGCTCGGTCTGTCGCGTTCGTGTCGAGGATTTCATGGACGACGATGATGCCGTTGCATGCGAAGCTGCCTTCTGTCTTCCTCTGGTAGGCTCCGGCAGGAACGAATCTTCAGACGCGAGGTACGGTCGCCTTGGTGGCATCGTTTTCGATCCATCACGCCGGCGATGTAGTGAGCTCACCGACGTTGTCTGCCGCGCATACTCTCCGCTGGAACCAACGCCATCACCGATCGCTATTCGCGCAGCTGACGTGGCGACTCGAATGTGCTCATCGCATTCGCTGATCACCCAGCGCGCAGTGTCGACGAACTCGACCATGTCCAAGCTGCGCGTCGATGCCGTCGAGTAAAAGCTACTGGTGCTGATCAACGCTCGGGACGACAAGCTACCGCCACTGAAACTGCGTCTACCAGGCGATGGTTGCTGCAGACGAATGCTCGGACCCCCACCGTAGAGCTCGTGGAATGCAAACCATACATCCTCGCTGACCACGCGGTAGTCACCACCGACATCATTGCCACGACTGCGTTCGAGCTCCGACTTGGGCACGAGTTTGCCGTTAACGAAGTCCACGAGGGCGTAGTTAGCGATCGGACCTGGTCGGCGATTGCGAGCCTTCCGTCGCGTCGTGTGCCACCTCGATGACGACGTCGACGACTGAGAGGACATTCCAGAGCCCGTGAACGCCATGGCCGGCGGTGCACTCGGATCCATGTGCACATACTGCAACCACTGCTCAAGCCACTGCGAACTGATCACATATTGTGCCGACACGCTGCGATCTCGGGAGAACGCGCGTGCCCGCAGAATGACTTCGAGCTCCTCGGCACGCGTTGGGATGTCGTCGCTTGTAACGACTGACCTCGTCGAATCGTCCCCTGGAAGGCTTAGCGCGGTCTCATAAGGGTCTTCGCTCAGGGTCGAGTCGCGCAGCGTCGACATCGACGCCGACCTCGTTGGCATGCTGGTAGCGGTGTCGACGGGGACGCCATGATCTACGGCAAAGCATTTTACGCGATGGTCGTGCTGAGCCACCATGTTCTTGAGCGTGTTGGCACACGAGTTGCATGTGCGTTGCGGCGCTCCATCCTTGATCATCTGATGGTGCTGACGGCGGTCTTTCGCCAGGGGCAAGTACGTGCGCTGCAGCGAGCACTCGCCGCAAACCAGGCGCCCGCAGAGACGGCAGTGGTGGCGCCGACGCGTGAGGCTGAAGGACGTGAGGCAAATCTGACAGCGTGAGCTTGCTGTGTCGGGCACCCACTCTGCGGCTGCCTCTGGGTGCGAGTAATATCCGTGTGCTTCCATCTTCCACGGGTAGAACGATATGGAATATAGCGGTGGAGTCGTGTTCTTGCGCTTCGACGTTCGGCCCAACGCCTTCCAACCACTACGCCATGACTGCAACTTGGCGGTAGTGCCGCTACCCATGTCTGTAGCCGTGCCCATCGTGTAAGGGGACGAGGAGGCTGATGCTGTGGACGCCGCTGCAGCCATTGCGCGCAGTTCGTGCATGTCGTCTTGGGACAAGCGGATGCCTCCGCTGCTGCTCTTGAGGTGGCTGCTGCGGCCGCTGCCTGCACGGCTCAACGATCTACGCGACTGCTTGGACGACTTCTTCTTGCGCATCGAGACGCGGATCCCTCGAAAAGGCTTGAGACCGGATCGAAGCAGATGCGACGCCGTGGACGCTTTCTCGCCTCGCACACCCGTGAGTGACTGTGTACCGCGGGATGACGTCGTGGACGAGCCCGAGGATCGAGGCAGTGGCTGCAGCATCCGTGCAAGATGTAAGAGCGGCTGCTGTGTTGTGACGTGGGCTCTGGAAGCCGCGATAAAGCTCGCTGGATTGTCGACAACTTTATGGCTTGCTCACGGGACTAGAGCTCCGTCAGACTGCTACGAGGTTTGCACCTGGTTTGGAAATGCCGCTCGAGCTCCTGATCCCACGTCGAGTTCTTCGAACGTGACACCACTGGCGCGGCACGAGCTCACAAGACCAACGGGCTGCGATCCTGCACAAACAAGCAGAAGAAACGGCGCAGCAATACCTAATCACGGTGCTCATGCACTCGAGCACTAGCCGACGTCGGCGGCGCGGCCGAGAAAACTCGATGCATTCGGCGCGCACGGCACGTGCGACGAATATTCCAGGCAAGCCGAAGAGTCACGCCGCCCGGGCGCTGACTGGACCGACGCACCAGCGATCCCATCTCAGACGCCGAAGCCCGAGCAACGCGAGTCGACCGAAAGACACACAGCCAGACAGATCATCTGTCTGGCTGTGTGTCTTTCGGTCACAGATCGAGCGCACATCAGCGACAAGATCAACGGTGTGCTTGCGCAATTGCTTCGCCGGAGAAAACCAGTCAGTTGGGATGGACGTGCCACGACTTGGTCTCCGTCATCTGAATATTGGGGCATTCCCATCTAGCAGTGTACTGTGGAGAAGGAGGTGGATGCCGCCCCACAATCGACAGGAAAACAGCAAACAGCACATATGTCTACACCCCACACATCCCTACAAGGGTGCGGACCTTGGGTTAATATCCTCACACCTCGGACATTCAATGACTTGATTAAAATTCTTGGGTGTGATGTGCTGCGGCATTTTTGTCTGCAGAGAATTCAATTCCTGCTGTTATGGCTCTCGTCGTATGAATTGGCGGTCGAGAATTTTATGCTGGCAAACAAACTTGCATAATATGTATGCAAGTACTGTATAAGATACAATCTTTTGAGTTTATGGAAAGCAATTGCTCAAATTATCACCAATAAAATACTCCGTCTTGCGCGCACGACGCTGCCTTCGCATTGAAATTCTTCACAGAGCATCGTCCTCAATGGACCGGCAGCATTATTTTTGCAACACTGAAAAACGGATGGTGGTCAAGGCACACACCTACTTTTTGGCGGCCAGTCGCCGCATCACCTAGCTTCAGACTCCAACAGTGCGCCAGTGTGTTGCCGCGTGTCTGCAGATCAGTGAGCGTACGCCTATAACCGGGACAACAAAGCGTTTTCTGAACCAGCACCTTCGCTCCACATGGCTGTAGTGATGCCGAGATATTACGGCCAACACGTAATTACGACCGCAGAAGGTCGCAGGATCCTTCCACAAAAATCAGGCTAGGACTTTATTGAGATGGAAAGATCTCCTAGCATGAGAGCGCTGTGCGCTCAGTCTAACTACATAATGCTCACTTCAGCTTTTACCGCCTACCAAGCAGCAGCACACCTCCCTTCCAAGCCTACAACACCTCCTCTGCGATCAAGAGCCGTGGTACTGTCACGACCCGGCTAAATACGAATCCGTGTTGAAGTCAATCGCTACATTTGGTAGGACTTGCTGCAAGGGCGGGGGGAAGACACAGAACCCTCCATCACGTCATCGCTGTCGAAGACCCAGAAGACCTTGGACGACCCTATTAGTGGGCGGCACTCCTACGGCAACCTGACTCTATTCCTCGCGTAACTCCGACGCTCCCTTAGCTGGGTTTAAAGTGCGTTGGGTGCTGAGTGCGGAGTTCATACCCGGAAGAGGGCTTAACGCTTTTGTGATACCGCGACGCTGTCTCTACGCTCTGCGTGGGACGAGTAAGCCGTCAACGTTGTATGGAAAAATCCAAGAGGAGTGATACTCCGAATTGTGAACCTGCGAATCGCAAACCTGCGAAACGCGAAACCGTGACCCGTGACCCGGGAACCCGTGAACCCGCGAGCCGTGAACCCGCCAAAAAGAAACAGCGGACGGCCGAGACCCCCAAAACCCAACAACCTGCGAGAACCGAAAAACCTCGCAAGCGTCAGGGTCAGTACCAGGTTTTTGGGCAAGCGTGCCTGACCGATTCCGACAACCTCAACCGCGCCTACAGTAAATTGGTCAACCGAGTTCACGAGTGTCAGCGTGTAAACCCAGCTCTAACCAAGCTCGCCAAGCGCCAATTGGGGACGAGGGACTTTGAGGGACTGGGTCCTATTTTGGAGCAAGTCGACAAGAAGCTCAAGGAAGTTCAGCACCTGTTGGAAGTTCAAGTCAAGAGCGAATTAATTGCGGTAGTCAAGAGTATTAACGAATCTTAATCGTTTAGTCGGTTAATTTGGGTTTTTAGTCGATTTGTCGATTTATTCGGTTCACCAATCGTTTTGTCGATTAATTTGTCATCATGAACCCGTACTCAACCGCAACCCCAGCCGCGACACCACCCGGCATGACCGATGCTCTGTCTCAGGCTCTACCAACTCCAGGCTATGATGAGCTGACGTCAGCAGTGGTCGACCTGATGAACCAGAACCGGGTACTCATGCAGCAGCAGGCCGCGACTCAAGCAGAAATGGCTCAAAGACATGATCGGATGATYGCGCAGCTGGTGAATCAGCAAAGTTCTCAGCAATTGCGCCTGGACAACGCCAAGTTACCCCAGTATGGTGGGGCAGTGCACGAATCATTGCGCCTCTATTGGGAACGAATGGACTCCTTCTTCAAGGCTCGCAACATTGCGTGGTACAGTCCAAGCTTGAGTCAGCAGATTGTTGCCGCATTGGGTGGAACTTTGAAAAATGAAACCGCAGAGTGGTTCATGGCTGTCAAGCATGACATCACCACGGTCGAACAGTTCTATGAGGGGTTAAAGACCGAGTTTGTACCGCCGGACATGCAAGAACGATTGCGTGATCGTCTTGCCGAGTTGGATCAGAACCGATGCAAGAATCTTTTGGATTACATCGGCAAGGTGCGAAGCATCATGAGATGATGTCTGATATCGATCAAGTAAGATACTTTGTTCGAGGACTGCTTCCGAAGACGAAGGAAGAAGTGGAATATTTGCGACCGCGTACGTTGCAGGAGGCAATACGCATTGCGATGGATTTCGACCGCTCGCACTATTCCGGGAACCCGAGAGAACACCGCGACAGACGTGACGAACGTCGTGGTAGACGAAACGGCCAGCGACGTGGCAACGACAATGATGGAGCAGAGCCGATGGAAATCGACTCGGCTAAGCTCTCGATTGATGAATGCATCAAGAAAGGCCTCTGCTTTGAGTGCAAGGAGCGAGGTCATCGACGCGCAGACTGCCCTAAGAAGCAAGCGCACGAAAGRAAGAAAGTCCACTTCAAGTCCAACCATGTGACTGAAGTCGAAGTGGGAACGATGGATGCGCCAGTGACATTTGATGAGTTCACAATTGCCACTGTGAACGAGATGCCGCCAAAGGCAAGCAATTTGTTGATAAAGACTGGCACCATCGACGGAACCGAAGTGAAGATCATGTTTGATACCGGCGCAACGACGAACTTGTTGCGACCCGGGATTGCAAAGAAGGTTGTTGCAATCAAGGATACGAGTGCCCGCAGGTTTGACGGCACCGAGACACCGAAATTTCAGACGAACATCGTTGAGGCAACCGTTGAAGTTGAAGGATCCAATTGGGGTGCCGTTGATTTCGTCGAATGGGATCTGTCAAGAGATTTTGACGCGATCGTGGGAGCCATGGTTCTTTCAGTTTCAACCAAGCATTGACTGGAGAACTCATGATGTCAGCGTTCAAGTGGGATGCGCGAGTGTTCCAGAGCCATGTGCTCCCGAACCGACTGTTCCGGAACCACGCGATTAGGTGGACGAACCGAACAAGATAGAACTCGAACATGATGAAGAGCTGGTCGGCACGGACGCCGATCCGTTGCTCGAAGAGCGAAACAAGTTGCGCGATAAGATTTTGCTGTTGGAATGCCACCGCACAGGGGTGTTCCACTCGCCCGACAAATTCGTGCGCAAGCTGCGAAACAAGCGCTTCGCAGAATTGTTTGCCATGAAAGTCCGGATCCAAATGAAAGAGAGCTCAGTGCCAGAGTTCTTAAAACCAGTGCTTGAAGAGTTCAAGCATGTCTTTCCGGAAAAGTTGCCGGATGGGCTCCCACCAAAAAGAGTTGTGGAATTTGAAGTCAATTTGAAACCGGACGCGATGCCAAGCTCGCGTGCACCGTTTCGACTGTCCAGAACGGAACAAGATGCCCTCGAAAAATTCGTCGACGAGAAATTGGCGAAAGGATGGATCGAAGTCTCCAATTCGCCGTGGGTCTCCAACATCTTTGGAATCCCTAAGAAAGACCCCGCAACGGCGCGCAGTGAATGGCTACGCTCAGGGAATGCTCACGCTCTCATACGATGTGTCATCGACTATCGCTATGTGAACAGCCAAACGAAGATACCAAAGATTCCGCTGCCGCTGATCGAAGAATTGTTCGATAAGATGCAGGGATGCGCAGTTTTCACCGTCATCGACTTGGCTCAAGGATATCATCAAATGCGTGTGGCTAACGCCAGTCGCCAGTACACAGCCTTTCGAACGCACAAGGAAACCTACCAGTGGTGTGTTGCACCAATGGGCATGGCTGGAATGCCCGGAATTTGGTCACGTCTCATGCGTGCCTTATTCGACAAGTTCGACTTTGTTGTCGTCTACTTGGATGATATCTGTGTGTTTTCGCGTACACCGGAAGAGCATGTGRAGCATCTCCGCAGAGTGTTGGATGTGTTGGCTCGAGAGAATCTCTACGCTCATCCATCGAAGTGTGCCTTTGGACGGGACTCTGTTGATTTCTTGGGGCATACTGTCTCAGCAGAAGGTCTATCCGTTGACAATCGCAAAACCAGCGCAATCGCACAGTTCCCTTCGCCGAAGAATCGTCAAGAACTTCAGAGATTTTTGGAATTTGCCGGATACTACCGACGGTTTATCTGCGATTTCGGTAAGATAGCGATGCCAGTGTCGAAATTGGTCAAGAAAAATGCCTCATGGGAGTGGGGTGAGGATCAAGACAAGGCTTTTGAAGCGTTGAAGCTCGCGCTGCAGCATGCACCAGTTTTGAGGCTGCCAGACTTTTCGCGACGCTTCATCGTGACGACCGATGCATCAAAGGAATGCATGGGTGGAGTGCTGTCTCAGATTGACGATGATGGGTGTGATCATCCGTCCGATTGCTTTCTTCTGGAAGAAGTTTGGAGCACATGAACTGGGCTGGGCGGCCCATGAGAAGGAACTCTTTGCGATCAAAGTCGCACTAGAGAGATGGCGTCACTATCTCCATGGTCAGGAGTTTGACGTTTATACGGACAATTCAGCGTGTCGTTGGATGCTTCATCATCCAATTGTGCCGCCCAAGATGGCTCGAGTTTTGACGTTGTTCTCCCAATTCAACTTCGTCATGCATCATATCAAGGGCAAGTTGAACATTGTGGCCGATGCATTGTCGCAACCGACAGATCAATTCAGTGACGATTCCGCGCCATTGCCACCATCCAGCTCGTTACCTACCGTTCATGAGTGTGATGATGACTGCCTGACGCCGGTGATGTCTACGCGACGTCATTCAGTGCATGTTGCAACCTTCGCCGCTATGTCAGCCCACGACCGTCACATCTTACTCGACATCGTGGACTTTGGGGGGCGTGGAGAGGAACCGCACCATGTTGGTGTTCGACAAAAACAGAGGAACGTTGTGGTAGATCAAGGCCACAATGTGACCTTCAATGTGACTACCGCACACTTGGCAGAGAACACAAAGAAAAAGTTTCAGCAAGGCTATGCCAAGGATCCTTTGTTGAAGAAAGAATGACAAGGCCAAGTGAAGGACCCGATGTTCGAAAAGCGAGAAGGCTTGTTGTTCCTAAAAACAAAACATTCGATAAGTCGCTTGTGCGTGCCCAATGTACCAGACCTGATCACCGCTGTGATGCAGGAAGGACACGATGCACAGACTTCTGCACACCCAGGTATCAGACGAACGCAACTGAAGATTGCACAATGGTACTACTGGCCGAACATGGAAAAAGACAAAAGAGAATACGTTCTCAGTTGTGAAACTTGCGTGCGCATGAAGCACAGCAGTTTGAAGAAAAACGGCAAGATGATCCCGATTCCGATTCCCGAGGTATGCTGGGAAGTCGTATCGATGGACTTCATCACGGGACTTCCAGTCTCGGATGGCTTCGATGCGATCATGGCTGTTGTCGACAAACTATCGAAAAGACCTAAGTACGTGCCGACACACACAACCGCCGACGCTAGGATTGCGTGTGTATACTCAATTGTCCCAAGTTTGGTTGCCCAATCGTTGCCATGACACGATACCATGCAACGAAGTGCATCTTCTAACACCAAGTTTTGGCGTTCTGTTTGTCCATCAGCTTGAGCACGATGAGCTGTCGTCATGCTTAGCTTGACACCCATGATCTTCATGAGCGCTTGCCAAAACTGCGAAGT